>OZ005653.1:93012332-93214832 GCA_963930645.1 Salticus scenicus
ATTTTATTTTAAAATTATAAAGTGTCATTTTCTCATCGGCCAATTTACCATTTAGTAATTTTTTATTTTTCACGTGAAAACATATTTCATTTTACGTTGAAAAAATAAATAAATAAATAAATAAAAAATAAAAAATTCCTCGTAAACTTTTTTGGCAACAATTAAAAATTTAAATGGCTTATATTAAGTCAATTTCTAGTTTATTATTTTCATATTTTAATTAAGTTTAAAAAAATCTAATCAAATTTCCGGTATAAATAGTAGCCTATGTTCTATTCCAGACTATTCTCTATCTCTGTACCAAATTTCATCCAGATCCGTGAATTCATCCGTAATTGAGTAACAAACAACCATCCATCCAAACTTTCGCATTTATATATTAGTATAAATATATACCAGAGAGAATGTCTGACTGTTTCATCCTAAAAAGAGACCACATAAAATATTAATTTAAAGATTAACTGAAAAAACAATTACTAAGATTCGAGCAGTCCTTATAATTGTGAACACCTGAAAAATCATCTTTTTGACCGTATGTAAAGTTTTTTAAGATAGAAAAACGATAAAATTTTTTTAATATAGTCTATTAATAAAATTCAAATTAATAAAAAATATATTTGTTTAAATAATAGTGTTCAGTGTTTAGTTTATATAGAAAAACGGGTGTCCTTATAATTATGAGAACTAGTGTATATATATATATACATATATATATATACTTCATTTATAACTGTCGATTTTTTAAAATATATCTAACATGCATAATTCATTTAATAAAAAAAAAAAAAAATGTCTGAACACCTAAACATTTCAATCAAAGGCAGAAACCGCAGACGATATATATATGACATTTTTATTATCGTTTTTTCTGCATTTGAAACATCTTGTCTTTACACTGGGATTGTTTTAAACATTAAAAGTGTAACAAAGCAAGGAAAAAAAAATGGATATTGAAGCATTACGTATTTTATTCGGATGGCTAGTTAAAAAAAGAAAAAAAAAAAAAAAAGTTTTATCCTTACATTTCTAAACTTTTTTTTTCTTTTAAAACCAAAAACATTCTTAGAGGTTTTGTCTTTGAGATGCATTTTCAGTATATTTTAAAATTTTCTTTGTAATTCTATAAAACATTTTTTTTAGCGGAAAAACATTCTTTTGTTTGTATTTCTTTGATTTAAAACAGTTTTATCAATTCTAGTTTTTCAATTTATTTCACATGGAATGTAAAGATAAAAATGCAAAATGTGTTATTGTTTCATCTTTCTTCTTCTAAAAAAAAGTATTTTTCTATTCTTTATAATATGTTTAATTTTCTAAAATTAACCAGCTTTTAAGAACATCACTGTAGTTGTCAAAATATATTAATTCATTCGAAAAGTTTTATGTTCTGCATATAAACATATGTAAATTAAAATGAGGGGCTTTGTACTTATACCAAAATAAATAATCTGGTGTGGTGCTCATACGGCTTTATCTTACACTGAAATTGAATAATATACGAATTGGAGGTTAAAAGGTAAGGTAAAATATACTGTTATATAAATGTAGTTAAAATCAATTTAAAGGGATACTACTTTTAAAAATGGGAAAGGGAAGAAATTTTCGATAAAAATAAATAAATAAATAAATAAACAAATTAAAAAAAAAAAAAAAATGTTTTTAATAGCTAGTATGATTTCAAGTAAAAATAATATTTTGTTTAATTAATTTAATCTAGAAATTTTTAAAATATTATATTATTGAGATTATTTTCAAGAGTGCTTTCTCATTGTGGGCAGGATACCGCAAATACATTTTTAGTTCCCCATCATACTATAGGTATGGGGAACTTAGGTAATCGTGAAAAATTTCGACCTCGGTTTTTTGACTTTTCTACACGCTTTCAGGTGTGAGGAATCCGAAAATGACAAAATTTCTATGGTGTCTGTCTGTAGGGTGTCTGTTAGTCTGTTAGTCTGTTAGTGGGTCACTCCGTTAGTTTGTTAGTCTGTGTACACGATATCTCATAAACAAATTGTCGCAGAGAGGTCAGGTCCAGTTTTAAAATATTACTTTCGACACTGGCAAGAACCCTATTCATTTGCAACATTCGATTTTAAAAACTTCGTAAGTTATTCGAAATTTATGATTTTCTTAACATGGGAGAATAGGACAAAAAATCACTTAAACGTGCATTAAATGAAAACTTTTTACTGTAAAAATGTCAGACCAGTTTTAAAATATCAGTTTTGATGCCGGAATGAACATCAGTAACTATAAATATGCTACTTTGAAAATTTCGCAAATTACTGGAAATTTACGAATTTCTTAACATGGCAGTATAGGGAGGAATTTCACATAAACGTCAATTTTGAGAGATATTTTCATCGTAAAGATGTCAGACTACTTTTGAAACATTATTTAGGACACTAGCATGAATATTAATGACTATGAATTTTCCAATATAAAGATTTCGTAAGTTATTGGAAATTTACGAATTTCTTAACATGGCTGAATAGAGCAAAATTTCACATAAACGTCAATCTTGAGGGATATTTTCATCGTAAAGATGTCAAACCACTTTCGAAATAATATTTAGGATACTGGCATGAATATCATAGACTATGATTTTTCCAATTTAAAAAATTCTTAAGTTATTTGGAATTTACGATTTATTTAACATGTCAGAATAAAGCAAAATTGAGCATAAACTTCCATTTTGAGGATCCTAAATACGTTAAACAACTTCAAAATTACGTTTATGATATTTGTTTGAACATGATTGAATACAAATATTCTAATAGGAAAATTTCGTAGATTATTCGTAATTTACGATTTTATCAACATAGCGAAATTGTAAATTTTTCATATAAATATGAATTTGAGGATTATTGCATTGGAAATAGTAGCATGAAAACTAAACAACGGAATTGACCCCGATAAAATAAATTAATAGATTAGAATAAGATAAATATATCGAAGTAAACGGTGGATAGCCTATTAGGCGGGGATTTTATTCTGTCACTGTATGAAGTTTTGGTCAAATTGATTTCTTTTAACATTATTGCCGAAACGTCAGTGGAGGCCCTCTGTTGAGACTCAAACCGGTTTTGGGCTGTGTCTGTCTGTCTGTCGCGCGATAGCGGCCGCCAAAAAAGCGCTATTTACTTGAAATTTGGTACACATGTTCATGAGCCCCACGAAATCAGCTGTATAGTTTTTGGTATGTATTCCATTTGTAGTTCGTATACAGGGACACGCCAAAGTTTTTCTTATCATTACGGCCTATGGGAGAAATTTATATGTATCACGATAGCGGCCTCAAAAATCACGCTATTCACTTGCAATTTGGTACACGTGTTCATGTGCCCCGCGAAATCTGCTGTATAGTTTTGGGTGTGTATTCCATTTGTAATTTGTGTACAGAGACACGCCAAAGTTTTTCTTATCATTACGGCCTGTGGGAGGAATTTGTATGTACCGCGATAGCGGCCACAAAAATCACGCTATTCACTTGCAATTTGGTACACGTGTTCATGAGCCCAACTGAATCAGCTGTATAGTTTTAGGTGTGTATTCCATTTGTAGTTCGTGTACAGGGACACGCCAAAGATTTTTTATGATTACGGCCTATGGGAAGAATCTGTATGTACCGCGATAGCCACCGCAAAAATCAAGCTATTGACTTCCAATTTTGGCCGAAATCTGAATGGAGGGCCTCTATTGAGACTCAAAAGGATTTTGGATTCCGTCTGTCTGCCTGTCTGTCATGCGATAGCGGCCGCAAAAAACACGCTATTAACTTGAAATTTTGTACACATGTTCATGATGCCCACGAAATTAGCTGTATAGTTTTCGGTGTGCATTCCATTTGTAAGTTCGTGTACAGGGACACGCCAAAGTTTTTTTTACCATTACGGCCTATGGGAAGAATTTGTATGTACCGCGATAGCGGCCCCCAAAATAACGTTATTGACTTGCAATTTGGTACACATGTTCATGAGCCCATTGAGCAAGCATTTGACGAAACTAATATAGATCTGAGACTGACCGCCTTGGCGAAAATAATGCTCCTTTTATAATTTTTTTATCGAAAACAGAGTGTTCTGGAAAATTCTCGTATCACATCAGCCAATGAGATTAGAGCTTCCATATTTGGTATATCCCTAATAAGGATTTTCTCGCCAAGATCGCCAAAACAAATCGCCAAGGAGGGAAATAGTCGCCAAATTTATTTCTTCCCTTATAGGAGCTTTTTAATGCGTTTTTAAAGGAAAATTTGGCTATTTTAACGCTAAAACGACTATAAAGGCACAAAATAAGCATTTTATCAACTTACTAAACCTCTTTGAAAGAATTTATACAAAAATAAATGCAATTATTTACAATTTCGTAACACTTTATATCATATACAATTAGGTATACAAAGAGAGATACAATGGGGTTTGAGGGGGGCTGCCGCCCCCCTCAGGAATGTATTTGATGTTGGTAATAATTCGATCGAATCAATATATACTATTATATAATAAGGAATAAATAAAAATGACCTATTGAATAATGTCTGATGCAAATAGGACGTTGAGGCTCCTGATCTGCAGATCTACTAGTAATATGTCTCGCACTAGAAATTTCTGAGAACATAAATATGATGGGGAACTGAGCAGAGTCCACCTATGCCAACTAGTTTTTTCTTTTTATCCTTATAATTATTACATTAAATGAAGCAAAATATTCAAATTAAGAATATGAACTAAATAATTTTAATTATTTTAATAACTAAGAGTTTAGTTAATAACGAAATTTCAAATATGAAATTACCAGGAAAATTTTTAGATTTCTACAATCATAACTTTTTTTTTTTTTTTTTTTTTTTTTTTTTTGAACAAAACTTCTTAATTTTAGTTTACTTTATTCATTTTGTCAAAATGTATGGTTGTAAAACATTTTAAGTTCATATTTCAAACACATTTTGAAATATTGTGAGCGCAATGAAGAAGCACCCTTGAAAAAAATCTGCAATAAAATAGTATATACATAAATATTTTTTTTAAAGTAAAACAAAATATTATTTTTAATCAATTGAGTAGTGTAATACTAGTTAACACGCAATTTTTTTTCTACATGCATTCATTCTTTTTAACACATTCAAAAAGTGTTAATGACTTCGAAAGTGTTAGTGGTTGAAAAGTGTTAATGACTTCGGTTTGCCTGTCTGCCCGTCTAACAATTTTTAAGTGTTATTATGATTTAAATTTCTGTATCTGTTTGTTTGTTCATCTGTCCATCTGTTTGTCTGTCTGTATCTCCGCGCTTTAAATCCCTTAGATATTCATGGAATTTCTTTAAACTCATATATGTTATTCACGTTCACTATCGGATATTCCCCATTGAAAATACAGTGAATACATTTGCTGGTTTGTGTATAGGGACACTCGAAAGTACTCAAAACCATTGTGTTCTATAAGAGGTATTTCTATAAACCATATTTTAATACATTTACTCAAATCTTAATGAAATTAAAATTTCAAAGCAATGCGTTCTATGAAAGGTATTTCTATAAAGCAGATTTTAATAACTTTACTTTCCACAAATATTAATGAAATTGAAATATGTTACACAGTTTCACAATCGGATGTATTCTATCGAAAATTGAGTAAATACCACCACTGCTTTGCATACAGAGGTACCTGAGAATATTCTAAATCGTGTTTTTCTATGAGAGATATTTTCTATAAGTCAAATTTTAATAATTTTACTTTACACAAGCCTTAATGAAACTGAAATATTTTATTCAAATGCAAAAGAGAATGTTTTCTATAGAATAAAGTGTGATTAGATTTACAAGGTCACACACACACAAAAAAAAAAAAAAAAAAAAAATACTCAGTTGCATATATGGCTATTATTGAAAATTTGATGAAATTACATTTTATTTTATATTAAGCTTTTTTAACACTATCTAACAATTTTGAAGTGTGAATATGATTTCATTTTGTGTATCCATCTGTCCGACTGTCTATCTTTTCAATCTGTCCGTCTGCAAACCCCCAGCATCCGAAAATACTTTTAGAATTTTTTTTTTTTTTTTTTTTTACAAATTGTATTACTTTGTTTAAGTTTACTATGTAGTGTTCTCTACGTAAAATGGCATTAATAGGTCCTGTACAACTAGTTTTTGGAGGGGGACACCATAAAAAATGCCAATGCAATATGTTTTAGGAGAGACATTTTCATAAATCACATTTAAATAACTTTCTACTGTAAAAAGACCCTAATGAAATTGACATTTTTATTAATATGCTTAAATAATGTTTTGTATAGAATATGATTTGGTTAAACTTGAGATATCCAGGGTTACATTAAAATATTCAGATATATTAAGGTCTACAAATATAATCTAAGCTTTATTTTTTTTTTTTCTCGTTAAGCATTTTTAACACTTTAAAACAACATTTAAGTGTGATTAGGAATTCAATTAGTCTACCTGTATGCCTTTCGCTCCTTCTGTCTGTCCACTGCATGATAACTTTGGACGTAGTTGGAACGTATAGTTGGAAACTGTTACAAATCAATGCTTACCGCACGATTTTTGTCCTTGTTTCAGAAATTCTGAAAGTTGATCGAAAATGTCATCATTTTTCCATTTGTAAAAGTAGGCTGTCTAGATAAAATTAGGTTACGGCATAGTTTCATTTATCAAATATTTCTGTTTATTGGGGAGGGATTCTATTCCTCTTCTAATCCCTCCGTTTGTTGATTATACCCATATTTATATAAAATCCAAATACGTTATTAAATTTAAAAGTTCATTGAAAATTACTAAGTCAATTTTCACACACTCCATTTCTTGATATTTATCAATAATTATTAATTTTTTCAAGTAACAAGTTTATTTAAACATCAAAATGCAACATTTGAATTCCTTTGAATTTTTTTCGTTTTCAAGTTAGTTTGATATGAGGCAAATACAAAGGTCAAACGTTAAACATAAAAAACAATCTCTAGACATATGTTTTTGTGATTCAGGGCGTCATAAACATGTAAATATAATCAAATTGGACCCCAAAACAAAACCTTTTCTACCGTATATACGGGCAAGAAAAAGTAAATAATAATAATAATAATTTTTTATAGTGGTATTAGAAAACAAGTATATTGTGGACAGCGAAAGACTTTCTTATATAAATTCTTACAGTACAAATAATTTACTAATCTGTTATTTATTAAAATTATTTTTCATTATGTATGCAGACTAGGGTGTATCGAAAAAAAAGTCCCCCGATTTTTATTACTTTTCAGTAATTTAATGGTTATAAATTTGATTTGTAAGAAGGGAAAGGACTTTTTTATGCTGTTAAATACCTTCTGAGTGAAACATTCTGAAACATGAACATTTGACGCAAGAGGATTTTTTTTTTTTTTTTTTTTTTTTTGGGGGGGGGGGTGCCACTAAAATTATGAACTATATTTATTCTATTTTAGTAATTAGTCTATTATTATTATTATTTATTATACATTATGTTTTTCCTTTTAAGTGTTAAAACAATTCTTTTCCATTCTCCAAATCAAATGCATAGCCATAAAATTACCGAACAGTGATAAAAAAAAAAAAAAAAAAAAATGTGGGAGCATGTGACGTCCCGAGAAAACAGTGGGTGATAGGGCAAAATGGGTGTCATATTCCGATTAAGAAGGACATTTTACATAAGAACTAGAGGAAAGAGCTGTATTTTTTTTTTTATTATTATTCATTTATCTATTTTTAAGCGCAGTGTTATCAGATCTATCATTCAACCATTCGTTTTAAATGTTTTGACGCGTTCTTTTGAAATATATCCATATTGAAAATTTACACATCGAAGAAATACAAAATTAAAAGTTATTAAATAAGTTATATAAATGCCGAATAAAAAAAAAAAAAAAGAAAGGAAAAGTATAAAAAATTTGCATAATATTATATATATATATATATATATATATATATATATATATATATATATATATATATATATATATATTCAAATAAACTGTTTTAATTTAATTTACCAATTTAAAAATAAATGAGTTTTATAATGTCGGATTACACATTTACCATAAATTTAATTCCTATAGAATTTCAGTTCAATATAACACCTTATTAGCGAAACATTTTTAAACATTAGTGTGTTCTCTTTTCTCGTTATGTCCACTTATTCGTTATTGGAATGAGATCAAGAATCTAAATGATGTAATCTGAAATAGAACTTGAGGAAACGTTTCCATTTAATTGAGTCATTTGTTATTTGTGGATGTTAAAATAAGCAGTTTAGTGTTGCAAAACAACTTGGATATGTCTATATGTATTCGTGAGTAAATCTCGTGTATACATGCTCTGTGCAAACATATTTCATATAAATAAATTTTCCTCATTAGAAAAGTATTTTTAAACTGTTCTTAACCTGACCCGAATGCAGTTAATTCGGCAGGGGGGAAAAATCATTAAATGAGAAACCAAAAAGATGTAGTGTTAGATACACGACTCGATACAAAGCCTCACCTGGCAAACTTTTATTTTATTTATTAATTTTCAGCCTATTGAAAAGAAAAGTTATTGAAAAGGTACAAAATATATTTCTTTCATCTTATATTTTATTTGTATTCTCGTAATTTATGAATCGTGTGCTAGCCATTGAACATAATTTCTCAAAACGTTAAGTTTCAATATAAGTAGGTTGTTTTTTTAGTTATAAGTTTCTTAGCAAATACTTAGTGTATCAGTTGTTTTCTGTAATCTTTCTTTTTCTTCCTTTAAGGGTTACAAGGTTGTATAAAGCTAAAAAAATAAAAATAAAATAAAGCTAAAAATCTTGGTATACAGCTAAAAATTTTGGTGGATACTAGTTTCCGGAGACATTTCAGAGAGGCGGTAGACAGGAATTTTCAAAAACTAATACACCGATCTCACACAAATTTTGCGTACCTTATCAAAATAAATCAAACTTCATCAATCTACATGGTTAGACTATTTTGCAATTTCTTTATCATAATATATTAGCTTTCTATATTTTGTTAAAAAGCAAGAAGAACAATATTTTACTTTTAGATTTTTATTTAATTATCTTTTTATTTATTTATTATTATTATTATTTATTTATTTATTTATCTAGTTATTTTGTAGCGAGTTACATGGAATTGCCTATATTATGCATTAGCTTATTTTATTACAATGTTTATTATATACAACATAATATAGACTTCATAATCCATACGTTAAAAATTTAAAGTGCTTAAGATTTTATTTAAATGTATCATTATTTTATGTTTCCGGCATCCTCGTAACATTTATTATAAATGACAAAAATTCCGAAACCGTTTTAAAACTTAACATTACAATTAATTTAAACAAAAGCATATTTTAATTCTAAATTCCTTCTGCGTTTGTGCTCTTCATGAGAAGAAGCACCCCTTTGTGATAATTTAAAATGCATTGAACTGATAAAATGACTTACAAAGATTATAGTGTAAAATTGAACTATTGCAGAATTATAAGGATGTGGAACAGGAAATTTATATTATTCTCCTACTCTTTACGATATATATATATATATATATATATATATTCCTCATTACATTTTTCTCATTTCAATTTATAAAATTTTAGCAATATTTAAAAGTTTCTTTAGTCAAAGTTAAATAAAAAACTTTCACAAATTAAAGTTTAAAAAATGCTTGAACGCCTCATTAATTAAAAAATATTTTATGCTGTTCTGCAAATATGTAAAAAATTATATAATTTACGATAAAACAAAATTTTAATAGATTTTTTTTTTAAATATTTAATGAGTTTAGCTTATTATATTTTTTTATTATTATTATATATAAATACTTTTTTAAAAAGCTTATCTTCTTTTCATATGCAATATTTAAAATTATATTTAATAGCTTAAATTAACTGAAAATTACTTACCGTTATTTCACGAAGAGTAACCTCAGAAGTACTAAAATTTTTGTAAGTGCAAGTTTTTTTTTTTTTTTTTTTTTTTTTTTGTATATATATATATATATATATATATATATATATATATATATATATATATATATATATATATTATTAACGACGGATATTAGTCCTTAAAGACAAATGCTTCTAAAAAAACTTAATACATGGGATATAATAATAATTGCTTTTTGCAGGATATTATGCAATACAAAATAAACATTTTAAACAAATTACCTTGTAATGCATTTGAAAATTATCGGTAGTTTTTACAGCAAAATATGCTAACAAAAAGAGTGCCAGAACATTCTGCTGTTAAAAATGAATAAATTAAAAAGGAAAGTGTCTGTCAAAGAGTCTCTCCTTACAAATGTTTCCGCTGTGAATAATTTTATTTAACAGCATATTGTGCATACCGTTATTTTTTTATACTGTTTTACGATGTTTTGAATTACCATCTTAGTTAACATCTTGCTGTTGTAAATGTAAGAGACAGAACAATAAGCACCAAAATATAAAAGTACGCACTAGTTTATTTAACATTTGGATGAGTAGGGGAACATTCACCTGTTAATTTTAGAGCTTTAAGTGTAATGATTCAAATTCACACTCAGTGGTACTTGTGAATCGCTTTCGAAATGTGTACAAAGTCCACTTACTGCAAATCATCTTTAAGACAATGATAGCTACTAAAATGGAAAGCTTCTACTTTTAGAATGTCTCGATCTTAAAAATACTATACTGGGGAATAACTTTGCAGAACTATCCCAATCGATCTCCCTCAAACTACCTCTGAATCTAACAGTAGCGCCAAAATTTTATCACAATCCCACAATGACAACACCCACAATCCCAATACTACTAAAGTCTGCAAATTCATTCACAACTTTCTTCACAAAAAAAAATAATAATAATAAAAAAAATAATAGAATGCAACCCTTTTTATCCTTGTTAACAGTCTCAAATTTCTATTTATAATTCAATCTTATATTTTAAAATGTAAATTATTTTGACTCAAGTGCTGAAATGTCACTTTTCTGATAAGATTACTGGATATACAAAATTCATATATAAAGATTCATATATGAATAGAGATTCATATATAAAGATCCATATATGTGAAACAATGATTATAAATCATTTTATAAAACTGATATATTAATTGTTTTATGTTTGTTAATCAGAAACCCATCAAATTAAATTATCATGAATAAACCTATTGTTGAACGCTATCTTGTTCTAAATAACAATCTAAAACATATGTAGGAGATAATTAATAAGTATATACATAAATGAAAAATATTATTAATATTATTAAAAAAATTATTAAATTCAAAAATTTTAATGTTATTAATATTACTTTGAGTTTCAATATTCTTAATGAACTTAAAATTATTTTTTTTATGGAATGATTGTATTTCCTATTACTGATACTATATGTGTAATATAATATTATGTTATCTTCTTATAAATAAAATGGAATGAAATTATGCTTTAATTTATTAATGTTGTTTATAATTTGATATTTCTATGTAACTTGGTCGCAACATATAGCATATAAATCGGTTTAATATTATGTTTTTCTTAGGAAATAATTTACATTATATTTCTTTAAAATGCAACGTTATTTTCATATGCTTAAAATTTTGGTAAGGTAAAATATTTTCCTATGTCTTGTATATTAATAAATGTATTTTTTTAAAAAAAAACGTAAATAAATAAATGAATAAAAACTACATTATTGCGGTTATATCTGTTGCTATCGGAGAAACACTTAACAAAATAATATTTATTAGCAAGGAATCCATTCTACATTTCTTAAATAAGTAATCTGGAAATAATTAATTTAACTGCAATTAAATATATATATATAATTTGTATTAATGGCATGTTATTTGCATTAAATACATACAACCAATTTATATTTTTAAAAATAAATAAATAAACACTGAGTTTGAAATACACAGTCCTTAGTTTTATTCAAATAGATATATTGAAGAAAGATTAATAGCTACTTTAAAGTTAATGTATATTTCAAACTTGCTAAAATTCACTTTGACATTTTAAGATGCAAAGAAATTTTATAAAAGATGGAAGTATTGATTTCAGACACTAAGACTGATGAGTCATCTGATAGCCCTTTATAATGAAATGACACGATTCTATTGATAAATAACCCTTCACTTTATTGTAATGCATAAATCATTCGTTGGCTCCCAAGAGATAAGATTTCTGTTGAGAATTGCGTAAAGAAATCCTATTTTGAAATATATATATGCCTTAAATTATACGTTTACATATAAAAAGTTTTATATGTATTTCATAACAAAATTGAGAAACATATATCAATACATATTTATTTTATTTTATTTTAAAAAGAAAACGTATTATTAAGCTAAGAAACATAAATAAATAAATAAAATATGCAGGAAAGTTTATATATATATATTACATTATAGAAAGACAGAATTATAATTTTCAATATGTATCTGCTGTTATTTTGCTTAAAAAATAAGAATTTAATATAATGTTTATTATCTCAGATCTAATCTATATCAATTATTTTCAATTTTTTATTAAATATAATTTTCTTTCTATTTAGCACCTTAAAATATCCATTCCATTTTTTTTTTTTTTTTTTTTTTTTTTGCATTTAAACGTAACATTTTGGAAAGGTAATGATGTAATCAAATTTATTAACATATTAAAAAAAAAAAAAAAAATGAAACTTATACATATATATATATTGGTATGTAATTTTATTTATTTATCAATATTTGCTTACGAAACAAGTTATATTACACTACAATTTGTATAAATGTTCGGACGCTATCGATTTCCGATATTACAGGAGTCGCATTCTCCACCTCTTTTTTCAGAGCTGTTTCAGGGATAAGAAATTTTCGTTTTTTATACAATCACTTGTTTAAAGAAAAATCTCAATACTTTTTAATTTCGACACATTATTAAGAAAATACCATATAAATTTGTTTATAAAAATAGTAGTAGCAAAAAAAGTCAGAAATTTTTCGTCCTTGAATGTGCCCTAAAAAAGGCAAAGAACGCGATCCTTGATATTTTTTTCAATAACCTACAACAATTCTTGCGAATTATCACGGAACTCTGGTTTTATAAAAAAACATGCTACCCCTCATAGCTTCATATATTTCAGCAAACTATTTGCCCCGAAAGCAAAAAACACTAGTAAGAAATTAGAGAAAAAACATTATAACTAGTATCACCCTCTAAAAAGCCATGTTTGAAATTCTGGCGGCTATTGTATGCGATTATGAGACTTTTTCTAATTATCTGTACTGATTTATATGAGTCTGGCGCAAATATTCAAGGAGATATAAATGTCTTTTGAAAACTTTGAAAAACAAAATTACCGTATTTTCGATTATAACATGCAGATATTAAAAACAATCCAGATTCATTTTTAGTAATCTTGACGCACAATATTAAACACAAGTCCTTAAATAAACAAAAGTGTAAACTATTTTGGGTGATTCAGCATTTTTTCTCCCTATAATATATTGTTTAATCTCACGTTATTACGCTTGAAATAATTTACGCCCATAGACCATGACTTCGTGTCCCTGTAATAAAGCTAGATTCACCAAAATCTAAACATTTTCCGGCGCTATCGCACTTTAAAAAAATTAGCCACATAGACCATAATTATAAAGAATGTTTGTTTAAGTCTCTGTAAAAAGAAATAAGCGCTAGATTCACCAAAATCAATAGAGTTTGTGCTAATGTGACCTAAAATATACGTACTAACTTTCAGCTCATTCGAATACAGTGTTTAGACGCTGTGGGGTTCAATCCCGTACATACATACGTCACCGTAAAAGAAGCAAAAATTTACACATGGGACCTCAAAACATATAAAAATCGAAGTCGTAATTTTGTCATGATACAATATATGTATGCTCCGAAAGTAAAAGTTAGACACCTAATAAAATAAGAGAATTTTCACTAAATAATTTTTAGCAGCGTATGCACAAAATATAGCGAAATCCATTAGCATAATTTATAAAAAGAAGTATAGAAAAATTTGAGTAAAACACCAACGCAAATATCCTGAAAATTTAGATAATTATCGTTAATACAGGGGTTTTATTTATATACTAGTATATAGCCCCGTCAAAAATGACGGAATGTGAACGATAAATCTTGAAAACAATGTTTAGATCATGAAGATTACCACGTGATCATTCAAATGTATTTTCAGTTTTTGTTTATAAATCAAATGTGTTTCGATATTTTCTAATTTTCGTTCTGAAATTAAAAAAATTCTACCCGATCAATAAATATGAATGACAATAAAAAAACTGCTGGTTGACAAAAAATATAGGCCCGAAAACACAACAGCAATAACACATCCCAGTGTTCCGTTAAGTGCTCTATTTAAAGTCCTCATAATAAGAATAATCTAGTGTGTCACTCACACGACTTTCTCTTACCCTGAAATTTAATGCTATAAGTACAGGTTGGAGATTAAGAGGTAAGATAACGTGTACTGTTATGTAAACCTATGTTAAACAATTCAAATTAGGGTTCGGAAGAGTTTTATATGATAATTAGTTCTGGCCCCCCTCAACCCTCCGTTTCATTAATGCACCTACATTTATATAAAACTTAATTCGGTTATTAAAAAATAATTCAGTTTAAAAAAAATAATTTGTTAAAATTATTATTTTAAAAAGTTATCTTGTATGATAATACATACGATTTCCATATTAGAGAAATAGTATAACACTAAATATCTAAAAAAAGTTGAATTTATTCTCAATATTAAAGTAAAAAAAAAAAAAAATGTTAAAAATGAAAGAAATCAATAACTTTATTTTAAATTATCGTAGATCGATGGTTCAACCATTCGTTTTAAAGGTATTGGCGAGATCTTTTAAAAGATACCCATCATGAAAATTTACTCCACTCGAGGGAGGACATCTACCCCAGGGGGGGGGAGGGCGAGGCTCCTACATACACAAAAAAAAAAATTCCCAGTTGACTATCTCTATTACAAAAAATATGTATTCGTTTCATTTGGTTTAGTGCAGTCTATAGATGTTAAATTCTACTTACCTGCAATTTCCCCCATAGACCGCCGTAATGTATTTGAATACTTTTGAATGTCCCTGTACACGAACCATTTGCTTCATCTTAACGAAAAGCTTACTGTAGCATCCCTATATGATACACATTTAGAATACTGAGTTTGGAATTTCTGCTACTATTTGTTGTTGAGATATGCTGATAACAGACACACAGATAGACACAGAGACCATTCGCTAAAAACGTGATTTTCGTATTCAGGGGACCTCAGAACATGTAAGTATAACAAAAACTCACGTTCGAAAATTTGACCCTAAAACAATACTTTCTCGACCCTATGGGTAAGAGGAAGTAAATAACGATTCACTTCATTTTACCAAAATACTTTTTTTAAGACTATCGAAGATCCTGTTTCCAAATACGTAAGCGAAATGTGACGTCACTGACCGTCCGTGGATGCAAGAAATGATTCCCTATTTTAATCGTCCATTGTATATTTTGTAAAAAATTATTAAAAATCGAAGAAAATTATTTTCCGATTTTAATACCCGTATTTGGGTATAGGTATGATATCGTATCCATGTGTTAGACTGAGTTATTTTTCTGTCAAATTGACAAAATTTTAAATTTCAAAACTGTGTCATCTTTGGCGTTTTTTGTATTTGGCGATTAAAAACATACTACGAAAATATACATGCCAGATGTTTATTTTCGTAATACGTATTGTACGATATATTGTTTCATATAATTCAGTTAAAATAACCATGATTTTTGAAAGGAATGAAATATGTTCGCCAAATAATTTGGCGATATATTTTTTCCGCCAAGGATGACAGATATATTAAATCTATTCCGCTGCAACATATGAGTATCTTATATCAGACACTTTATTTAAACATTTGAAAAGAAATTTGACTTCAAATTATGATAGAATATTTATCATTTTCCTTTTAATTAGTATATTAGTTGGATATTTATTGTGTAAATATCATCCTTTGAAATGAAATGTTTATGTTTTCAATCAAATATGGAAGTTTGCTATTTTATTTTTCTAAAGTTTTGAAATTTAAAATTTAAATTTTATCAATTTTACAGCAAAAACAACTTAATCTAACGCATGCACACGGTAACTAATACATATCTATACCGAAATATGGGAATTAAAATCGGGAAATAATTTTCCTCAATTTTTAATATTTTTTTTACAAAAAATCCAATGGGCGATTAACATAGGAAATCTTTTTCTTGCATCCACTGACGCCCAGTGACGTCATCACTTTGCTTGCGTATTTTCTAACTAACTATCTAATAATTACAGACACTCCATGCTAACCCAAATTCACCTCTACTCTATACTCCCAACCAGCTATCTCACCCACAACATCGCCAAAATATCCAGGATCCAGCTAGGGACTTTCTCATTCTCAACCGAACATTTTATCTTGACTCGATATTATCACCTTAGACTACCCTACTTTCAATACTCATTTCAACTGGTGACCTTTACTTGCCCAACCAAACATTCTATCCCAACTATAACTTTACATTAATTTCAAAACTAAAATCAACTGGCGACATTTACGTACTGAACTCGACGCCAATCATACCATACAATGTAAACAAATAATGAAGCTTGATAAAAATATTTAAAGACTTTAATATGTTTTTACAAATATATTTTAAGATTTTTAAGGCTTTAATATGTTTTAGAAATATTTTAAGCGTTTTTTTTTTTTTTTTTTTTTTTTTAATGAAACAGTCAAAGAGTCGTTCATTTGCAATTAAAGAGTTGTCCATTTGGAATTTGTATTTTCTGAATGGCAACAAATTATGTTTGTTTTTATTTGGCATTGCGTTGTTTATAATCATGAAGTTACATAATTCTATTTATAGGTTCATGTTTATAATAGCCAGTGATCCGTTATATTTAATTAAACATTTAAACATTACAATTGAAAAGTTTTTCAAGGTTTTAGACGGAATAAATAACAATATGTGCGATACAAAACATGTATGAAAATGATATGTATGTTTTCGTAAGTTGAATTGAACAAATGGGGAAAAAAAAATGGCTGCCAAAAGTCTCTGTTTTGAAGCGGTGCAAACCGGAATCGTGAATGACAGATGAGGATGAGGGTCATTATATATATTAATATTTATACTGTATTAACATTTATTAAATGAATATATAAATTTGGACAAAATCCCTTATACTACAGTTTTTTTTTTTTTTTTTTTTTTTTTTGGGGTGGGGGGACAAAAAGTAAAATATCAAAAATATATATATTTATTTTCTCTTACCGATAAGGTAGAGAAAGTATTGTTTTTGGGTCAAATTTTCAAAAACGAGTTTTTGTTATATTTACACATTTTGAGGACCCTGAATCCGAAAATCTTATTTTCAGCAGTTGGTCTGTGTATGTGTCGGTCTGCCTGTGTGTGTGTCTGTATGTGTGTCTGTCTGTATGTTTTCAGCATATCACAAAAACAAGTAACAGCTAAAAGTCTAAACTTGGTATTCTAAAATGTGTATCAAATAAGGATGCTATTCTAAATATTTCGTTGAGACAAAGCAAAGGGTTCGTGTACAGGGACACCTTAGAGAATTCATATTACATGACGTCTATGGGGGAAATTGCAGATAAGTACAGTTTAACAGCTATAGACTGCACTAAAACAAATGAAATGAATATATATTTCTTATACTCGTAAAAGCATGTTTCATGTAGAACGTAGTTGGGAAATCATTCACTGTTCAATTACAGGGCTACACAAAAGAACTAGATTACAGTGTGACAATAGCTGAAAATTGATGGAAGTGTATTTTAGGTTGTGCCGTGTGTTATTATTATAGGGTTATATTTAGGTGCACCATGTGGTCTGTACATAAACTTCAAAATATATACGTGGCTGCAAATATTTAAACAATAACATTCCTTTTTATTATTAGTGGAAGTGCTTTACGATAATATTTTATCATATCCTGGAAAGCTGCTCAGGAATGGAAATGAATTCTTCATAGACATATGATATATAATTTATGTTTTAAAGCTAAATATGCATTGCTTGTTTTTTGTATATTTACACGTTTTGAGTCTTCCTGATTACCGAAGTCAGATTTTTTAACATTGATCTTTGTCTGTGTCTCTTAGAGCAACTTAAAAACGAATAATTTCAGGCGATCCAAAATTTGTATTTTCAAGTTAATATAAGTTTGTTGATAAAAAAGTTTGATAAGTTTCAAGGAATGTTGCGTGTGAAAGTTGCCTGAATAATTTTAAGTGAACTTTTAATTTTAGTAATAGATTTAAATTCTATACAAATGTAGGTGCAGTAATGAAACGGGTGGTTGAGGGGGTGTTAACCCCCCCCCCCCCTTCCTCACACAGAACTAATTACCATATAAAACTCTGTAATTTGAATCGTCTTGAGATAGATTTGCGTATCAGTTCTCGTTATCTTATCTCTTAATCTACAACTTATATTTATAGTATTAAATTTCAGGGTAAGAGAAAATCATGTGACGGACACACCAGATTATTTATTTTCAAAAGCTTCTTTCGGAGTTATCATATAAGTATCATAATACATTTAGTTAATAAATTATTCAATTGAAATCCTGTTGCATGCACAGTTAAAAGTTATTTAGCAAAAATATTAATATTTCAGTAGATATTTAGATATTATTATTATTATCAATATTTTGATTGCAGAATCTTCTATGTTATTTAATATGCCAAGTTTTGTAAATAAATAAAAAAAAAAAGCATCGCAATGAGCACCCTGCGTTTCACAATATATTTTTCCCTTTTTCAGAGTAATCTTTATATTGTTACTATTGGCTTCTAAACAGGTGATAATGTTCGGATAACGTCTAGTTATTTACTACTCAACAGACTTAGGCCAGTGTGTGATGTACAACGTGTGGTTCTTTCGCAGTTAACAACACCGGTATTTAGGCGAATTTCGGCGAAAATCACGAAACAAATTCGAACAATAAAGTAAAGCGCAACATTTAAAATTCTACATTTTACGCTTATCAGAATTTTGAGAAGCAATTTTAAGTCGATATTGACACTCGTCTCTAATTAGGATAATTATAGAAAACCCATATACGTAATTAAAAAAAAAGAAATGCTTAACACAGAGAGCTGAAAAAGTTTTTAATGACGGAAGTTGTAACAAAATCTAATCAATAAATTAAATTTAAATTTAATGCTTTGGTTATATAATTTCGTAATTTATTATCCCTAGTAATGAATTGCATGTCTGACGAAACTAATAATTAATTTCTATGAATAAATTATTATTTTTTTAATTATGTTTCTACATATACCCGCCGTAATCGAATTAAACGCCGTAACCGAGTGTTCGTCGATATAACATAGGTTTTTGGAGACAGGTTTGTAGCTTACTGGTAAAATGTTACTCATATTTTACAAGCATGCTTTTTATTTTATTTTAAATCTTATATAATCATTCGTTAAATTCTTAAATCACAAGGGGAAAAAATACCCTTATAATTTTTACCCAAATAAATACAAGTTAAATTAGTTAAAATTTTTGCACTTATTAAATCTGATTTTCTGAATTATTTCTCTCTCTCTCTCTCTCTTTCTTTTCTCTTCTTTTTTTTTTAATTTCTTTAACACATTTATAAGAAATAGGTAATAAATCAATAAGCTTCTTCTAAAGCTTTTTTTTTCCTAGTCTAGAAATAAATTTATGATTCAAAAGAAAAAAAAAAAACTTAATACTTTCATGTGAAATTTGCTCCAGGAATCAAACTTGATGTACGCCTTATGTTATTTGATAAGATTAACGAGTTTTCCAGACACGAACTTTTGACAGATCATAACGTTAATCCTTTTTTTGTAGATCCCATTCATCAAAATCCGTCATTTTATAAAGTTACTTAAAGTTTTTTTTTTTTTTTTTTTTTTAAGAAGTTATTGCACTTTTTTTTTTTTTTTTTTAAATAAAAGTTATGTTTGACAAGTTCATGAATTGTAAGATACTTTTTTATTCTCTTAAAAATTTTTAAATGTGTGTAATTTGTAAACTTTCTAATTATTTTGTAAATTATTTGTTTTAGTCTCAATAAAACTCTATCTATCACACATCAAATAAATATATATATATATATATATACATAAATAAAGTCATGTTGAAGTTAATTGAAGTAGGTCGATCCTGCTTAGTTTCACATCATATTTTTTTTTCTCATAAATTTTTACTGTACGGCGTACTACATTCTTTTTAAGGTGAATGAAGTTTACGGATCTCTGGACACGGTCGCAGCCCTATCCACTCCTCGAAGATCCCATTCGATACAACTATCTTATACTAATTTCTTGTTTTAATTTATTTTTTAAATTTTAAATTCCTATTTTACTTTTCATATAATTCTACAGTATCTCCAATCAAAGAATCCCATAATGTAAGTTTATGTGGAATACTGCGCTATTTTACTATATAAAAACAAATAAAAAAAAATCAAATTTTAAATGCATTACAATGTTTTCAAAATAGAATATCCATAATTAATGATGTGCATTCTAGGAACATAAATGGTATTTTTTATAGCTGTTCGTTTATTTTTATGACGAATGTAGTCGTCATGGTACACGCTTATGGAAACATTTCAATTATTCTTTAGCGTCAAGAAAATTGTAAATATCTAATACCAAAGTTTTCGAATTAGAATATTAAAATAAATAGGGTTCTTCTCAGTATCACAAGTGATATTTCGAAACCGGACTGACCTATCTGCGATCGAAAGTTCTTGAGATGCCGTGAAGAAAATTTAACAAACTCACAAATAGACATCCTGTACGCGTACAACACACTAAATTTGAGACATGTTTTAATCTCTTACATCTCGGAACGTGTAAGCACATCAAAAACTTGAGTTAAAATTTTTTCTCAATTACCTAAGTTCCCCATACTTGTAATATGATGGGAGCTAAAAAAGTTATTGTACACTAGCAGGCTTTTCCCGCTTCGCTGCTTACAATATTTAAATAGGTTCTCAAATGCCATATCATTATTAAGGAAAAAAGTATATGTATCAACCGAAACCTTAATGAATATTTCCGCTGTGTTTTGTAGATCTTTTCCCATCCGCAACATGGCGAATCGGGATCCTCTCTGCCTTCATCAATGCCTTACCTGCTTCTTACTATCTCCTTCCCGCGGATAAAGTTTAAAGTTTATCAAAATCCAATGAATGTGCATAGTGCGTCCACCAAAAGTAGCACTGATACACCAAAACCAGCCAATCATAGGTTATTTAGAGCAGAGTTACGCTTTAAGACGTGTTTTTTGCCCCGTCCGTCTCAAGGGATGTGGAGTGTGTGATTGCGTAGAATCGCTTTATAATGCATGTTGGTTACACATAATCATCCGACATATAAAAAATCGCCTTCCTGGGATAATTTGGAGTAGAGCTATGTTTTAAAATGTGTTTTTGGCTCCCCCGCTTTTAAAGAAGATGGGAAAAATTTCTAAAATATCTTTATATTACGTATTGGATATATAAAACCAAACCACAAGTCAAAAATCGCTTTTTAAAGATAAATTAGAGCACAGTTACCCATGTAAACGTGTTTACACGCATACGTAGATAGGGAATTCCCTATGCCCAAAGGTGTGCCAGAAGGACTTTCACAATAATAGAAATTAGTGTATGTTGACTACGCATGACCAATCGACACATCATAAACCACTTGCAGGAATATAGCTCTAACAAATCTTTAGTTTTTTAATAAGATTTGTGAGTTTATAAAGGATATTTCGGAAAAAAAGAATTTCTGTAACGTGGATAAAATAATTGGATCTTCAAATTAAATATGCGACATATGAAAAACCTCTTATGTAATTTCAACTCTGGAAAATACATAAAATATAACTCGTTGTTATGTCGAGTATTTTCTTAGTTTATATTGTATTTAAATGAACTTCTGACAAAATTTGCGCAATATTTCTAGACTTCAAGCAATGTAATAAAAATCTTTCTTTATTTCGCACATACACAGTGAAAAAATATTTACTTTAAAAGCTCATATCTCAGCGAATATTATACGTGTGAATTTTATGTTTCAGTATAAGGTCTCTCAAATCAAAATTTTTATACATGTTTTGTAGAATTTTATGGAAATCTATTCTAGTTATAAGCAGAAAACTTGCCAAAAATTTTATAATTTTCCAGAAAAAATTATATCTCCCTAAATGAGTGTGCGATTCCCTCAAAAAACATAGAAATATTGTGCATAGAATAAGCTACATTTGCGATTTTCTTCAGTTTCAGGTTGGTCCGCTAATTGCACTCTGAACTAAATCGATAGTAGAAAATGAGAGTTTTTAAATGTTCTTTGTGTGTCTAAAGTTCCAGGCCATTTGGTACAGTTTTCTTTTAGAAAATTGAAAAATTCTCAAAATAAAAATAATTTCTGATACTTCGATCACCCATTGTATATATATATATACTAGCAGGTTACGAACGCTTCGCTGGTCACTATTTTTAAATGAATCACTGTAGTTAATGAATTCTCAAAATTGCATTAATTTTTATCATGCGAAAAAAAAAAAAAAAGAGAGAGAAGCAAAAACCTCATTGGAAAAAAATGTCGCACCGAGTCCCTACTGACTTCGGCAGCGCAAACCATTGTGCGCTGCGCGTCACATTTATGTTCGACGCTCTTAATTAATCACTAAATAATGAATTACTCTTAATGAATCGCTAATAAAGGAAAAAACATAAATATAAAATTAAATTAAAAAAAAAAAAAGAAAAAGAAAAAAGAAAAGAAAAAAGTATTCTCCCATCGTTGGAATAATCGGTCCGGGCTTCCACTGCTTGTGGCAGAGTATACATAGGCACGCATGTTCCTTCACATACCGTTCCCGACCCTCCTAATAATTTTACTATTTCGAAAATATCCGCAATCGATTTGTCGGTATCAAAAAACCTCTATGTACATATTTTGAACGGTCTAAACCTATTTTTCCCCTAGGCCACCCCCCTTTTCTGACCCTCCTAATAACTTTTTTCTTTCGAAAATATCCTCACTCGACATGCAGGCCTTTAAACCTATCTGTATCAATTTTGAACGGTATAACTGTATTTCTATTTTTTTTGCCACATAGCCTACCTTTCCTGCACTATCTGGGACGAATTTATAAAATTAAAGAAATTAATTTTTATGTATTTGTGGTTGCTATATTTTAGAGTGAAAATCATACATATATATTGTTTTCTGTTTGCGACATAAAGGATTATTTCAAATTATTTTGCCCCCTCCCCTCCCTCTTAGGGGCTGAATTTCTAAAATTCTAGAAATTGGTTTTTAAGTATTTGTATTAGCTATATATTAGAGCAAAAATTTCACGTATATCTTTTTTTTTAGATATATAGGAGTATGTGAAACCACGTTTTGCACAGGTGAAATCACGTTTTGCCCTCTTTCCCCCCTTGGGGACCGAATTTCTAAAATTCCAGAAATCAGTTTTTAGATATTTGTGTTAACTATATTTTAAACCAAAAATTTTACGGATATCTGTTTTTTTATCTTTGATATATGAAGGATTTTGTGAAATCACCCCCCCTACTCGCCTTTGGGAGGCGAATTTCCCAAAATCGCTTCTTAGGTGGTGATTATACTATATGTTCTATAATCTGACCCAGTTTCGAGTCAGCGGCTTCAGTAGATTTTGCTGTGCGTTGATTAGTCAGAGAGTGAGTGGAAGTAATCTTTTATATGTATAGATAGTAGGACGTCCCTTAAATAAGGGGAATTTTTATTCCTAATATAGATATTAGGTTTTTCCTGTCAAATTGGCACATGTTAACACTATCCAAGAGATCTGATATTTGCTAAAAAGTGTTAATTTCAAATAGAAAAAAAAATACAGAATATGCGTATCGGATTTCAAAAAAGAAATAAAAGAAAGACAAAATAAAAGTTTCCCTCTCATTTAAGGAACCATAGCCTCCTAAACTAGATGCTGTAGCGTGGCTTGGAAACTTAGCCACAGTTCAAGTGGTAGACAACGCCACCTGGTACAGATTGCGCGACTTTTTCATTCAAATGTCACCAATAATTTTAAGAAGTGATATATGATATATGTAATTGACGTTTCTTCGATTCTATTTGCATTTTATGTATATCAAATCCCACTTTTAGAAATTTTTGGTGGCTGTTGAATGAAAAAGTCGCGCAATGTGTAACAGGTGGCGCTGTCTACCGCTTGAACTGTTGCCGTGTTTCCGAGCCACGCGACAGTTATCTAGTTTAGGAGGCTATGTAAAGAACACTGTGATATAAGGAACACTCTTCGTTTGTATCTATGTGTGAGTATAAATGCTTAAAAATAGGCTGGTATTAAATTTTTATTATTCAAAGTTATCGAAACAGCTGTCAGACACCCAAAATTTTGAAATTTATCAGTATATGCAATTCAGCATAATATGAAAAACAAATTACGCAATTTCAAATGCATTATTAACAATCTCTAACTATAGTCATAATATACTGAAGTATTTATGAGTGTTCCTTTTCACAAATGAAGAAAGATTTCCATATCATATTTTAGATAAATCACGCTTTTAATCATGTAAAAAGTATATGTTAACATCATTTTATATTTAAGGGAAGTCTAAAACTGTTAATCTGGGCGTACTAGAAATTTTTATCATTTTTATTTCACGATTGGTTTCTAAATATGTGGTGTAGGAATAAAGTCCAATTTTCTACTCGAGAAACTTAGAATTAAAAGGAATGTCGTTCGAGGTTGCCTTTGTATGGGATCATAGTTTGTATTTACATAAATAATAATAATAATAAAACTTTATGACTAACTTCACAAACAAATCTGACCTGAAAATTGGACACACCCTATCTATAAACTCGAGGAATAAATTGTTAATTATTTCTTTAATTCATTTAAATATTTTCCATATTTAAACCTTTAAATATGGCTGTCGTCAATAAGTGATTTAGCAAGTCTGCCTTTCATTCTGCAGATTATCCATAGACGACTCGTGCCAATTAACAAGTTTCCTAGGTACGTCTAATTTCCTAATTTGAACAGCAAGCACCGTCTTTTGACTAGGATAGTGGTTATTGTTAGAGAATATGCGGCATATTCTTACTTGTGACTAACACCTCATTTACCAGGAATTGTTAATGGATTGAAAAATGTAGGCGTGGTAAATTATCTTAATACGCCTTTATATATAAATATAAATAAATAAATAAATAAATATATATATATATAAGTTTTTTTTTTTGGGGGGGGGGGGGCTTTGCGTATTTGTTGGGTGTAGTTTTGCCCGTATATATATATATATATTATTATTATTTTTTTTTTTTAAGTAAACATTTTCATTGTTATTAAATAATTCCTATTTTTTGCTATTGAGAAAAATTTCTAGTTCAAGCAAAGGTTAACATATCTTAAAAAGTAATTACACTTAATCTAGTTTCCTTCTGGGCATAATTAATCATAATAGCAGAGTGTTTGTCATAATACAATACATCTGCAAAAGAGACTTAAAGCTACGTTATAAAAATCATTACATTTTGCAGAAAAACTACATTTTTAAGAAGCTCAAATTTTTTAAAATTTTCCATGGTTTAGTTATAACAAACCTGCCGTAGAAAATGTTTTATTTATCCCTAATCATCATTCTTTAAAATTTGATACCATTGCCACGATTGATTTCAATAAATTTTAACCAAATACTTGTAATTTAATATGTTCTTTAACATTATTATAGATTATTATTATTATATTTTTAATCTTAATATAAAATAAAATACGCATCGCGTATGGAAATATATATAAAGTAAACAAAGGAAGTTAATTCTGAAGGGTACTTTTTTCTAAATATGGAAGTAAATTTATCAAAAAAAAAAAAAAAAGCTATCGTATGAAATATTAAATTTTCTCGGAGAATAACACTTTAAGTGCACCTTTCATTATTGGATAAGGTTATCGAGTTTTCCAGATATAAACTTTTTACAAATCATAGCATTTTTTTATATGTACAAAAATATGTCATTTTCTAAAATTACTCAGAGCTTCTTCTTCTTTTTTTTTTTTTTTTAATTAAATTATTACAGATTGTTTTTGAAGAGAAATGTAATAAGATTGATAAGTTTTTGAGTTGTATGTGAGTTTAGTTAATAATTTAGTTTGTAAAAAGAAAAATAAGTAAATAAATAAATAAATAAATGAAACTCCAGAATATATAAAAGTTAAATTATTGAATTTTTTGTAACATATTAGATTTAATAGTAATTAAAATTTAATATATTCCTACATATTTAATTTAAAAAAAAATGAACCGATGTAAAATTGTTTAGAGATAAAATAATAGTAAAAGATAAATTTAATGATGATTATTTGATATAACTTTCGCAATTCCATAATTACGTTTATGAAATATGTATATATATATATATATACATATATTGTCCAAAACGTCTTTTTTTGATTTTTTTTTTCATGTATATATATATATACTGAATAACAAGTCAAACGCTGTACTTATTTTAACTTTTTAATCCTAAAGTCTGTCCTAATTAATATTTAATTACTTTGTATATATATATATATATATATATATATATATATATATATATATATATATATATATATATATATATATATATGTATGTATATATTCTAATGTTTAGGGGAACTTCAGTATTTGACATAAATGCAGACTTTACTTTAAATATATATATATATATACCGCCTTTATCTAGAACATATATTTAGTCATTTTCTGAATTCTTAAACTAAAAATATAGATTTTCGAGTTATGCGCAGAAGGTAAACAAATAACTTCAATAGACGAAAATATCGAAATTTTCTACTCTATAATTTTTTATATTGTGATGCAATATTATAAATATTATGTCTATTATGAATCCTTTGTATTTCCAGAAATTCTCGTTTGATTTTTTCAATTAGGTTCTAAAATTAAATTATACTTAAAATATTTTTCTCTTGCATTCCCATGTAATGACAGCCAAAACTCAAAATCTACTGCACTCAATTGAATATAAATGTATGTATAGATGCACTTCGAGATGAATAAGTGCCTACCAACTTTTGGTGCAAATCGCTCTCGATTTGGTGATTCTCTACAGCGATTTTCGCAATATAATTGAAGATATAGCTCAGGTTTTATTGCGTATAATTGAAAAAGACTTGATATGTTAGAAGGTCATTATGAGACACTAGGCTGATTAAATTTAAATGCATATTGGTCAATAAGTGTACTACTATTCTTCAATTTCCCTCGCGAACTGGAGATCTATATTCAACTTCTATGGAATTAGTGTTAGATTTTATAAATGTGAAAAATATGATTTTCAGAATATGAACTTTATTCTACTTCACAAGAAAATCACAAGCTTGGGAGCTATAGAAGATGGAAGGTTTGAAACGACATGCTGCTCATCCAGTAATTTTTATCTCCTTTAGAAAGCTGTTTTAAAACCAAAGAGACTAATAAACATTAAATAACTTATTATGTTGGTATTATTGAAGTTTACAATTATTTTTTCTAGCAGTAAATAACAAAATGTACTTTTGAGAGAGTTAATAGTATTGATTTAAGTTGGACATACTGTTGATTTAAGCAGTCAAATTGAAATTAAGAATATTGATTAATATTGTTGTTTTAAAATTGGGAGTTTTCTGACTTTAAACGTAAGTTTTATTCAGAAAGGCATTGCATTAGTAAGTTTTAATTTGATTAATTTTACATTGAAGGAATATAGTACATATAAATTAAAATATTTGTAAAAAAAAAAAAAAAAAAAAAGTACACAGATTTATAAAAATTGCTATCCTTTTTGTATATATATAAATTTAACATAATGTTTTTTGTTGGTTTTTTGTGGAGAATTAAATTCATTATCTTTTAATCGATTTCATTTTAATGAAAATATATTTTAAAGAAAATTGTTATTAACCTAATTGCATTATAAGACCTAAATACAAATTTAAATGTTCTATTTAAAGGTAAATATAAAAACATTGTTCGTATATTGACGTAAACGTATATAACGTTGGTTAATATTATGAAATTTAACATAATTACTAGGTTCAAATACATTATAATATATTTTAATTTAATTTAATAAAATATTTTATGAATTCACAGATTGCTGGTACCAAATGAAGACTATAAAAAAATATTACAAATGACACCATACTACGTCTCTGTTAATACTTTGCGTCTTAGAAATATCATAAATGATAATTTATGGATCTATATATATGTGTGTGTGAGTGTATGTGTGTGTGTTTATATATATGTACCAAGTGATCCAAAATTCACAGAAATAAAATGCATATATTATTCAAACAGCATTGACAGTAGCAGTATGCAGTTTTCACTGAAATTCTCAGAAAGGCATGAGATTTTTTAGGTAACAATCAATCATTAAGGTAGTAAAATTTATTTTAAATAATTCAGCGATTCATTTTATTTCGATATGTTGATATGGAATTTAAATCCAATATATACAAGAGAGTCTGGAGATAAGCAGACTCATCTGGAGATCAGAAGACTTATCTGCATCACATTACTCATTGCTTGCAGATTATTTTCATGTATTTCACAGTATTCGAAAAAAAAATATATGTATATATATATATATATATTTTGTTTGTTTTTACTTATGTAAATAATATATATATATATATATATATATATATATATATATATATATATATTATTTACATAAGTAAAAACTGTGCAACTGGCTTTTTGTAGCTCATGAATTTGACACGAAGGCTGTACATTTGTATAAAATTTTATACAATTTGGATGTTTACGTATCAATGCCGAAACATTTTTGCGTTCTCCTGAATATTAACTATTAAATCTTAGTACACATTTTTCTACAAAAAACATTCTTTTAAGCATCTCAATGACGTACGTTAATTTCTTCTTGTTACATGGAATGTAATCATGTTAAAATGTGATTAAAGGGAAATCTGTCCATACGACGTAATAAAAATAAATAATTATTTTGTTCCTAGGAACGAGTCATGAACAATATACACACCAAAATAAACACAGCTGTTAAATCTGTATGGCGCGTGAATATGTGTAACTATTTGTAGGCCAAACTGGTGATTTTCAAGGCCGTTATGATGGTGCAGATACAATTAACCGTAATAATGAGAAGTATTTTTGAGGGTTCCTATACACAAACCATAAGTAATATTGACAAAACAAAATTATACAGCTATTTCTCCATGGAGCGTGAGCATGTGTATTAATTTGAATGTCAATTGGGTTAACTTTACCACCACTATCGCACTAGAGTCAAATTCTTTCCTTAGCCTACATTGGTAAGAAAGATTTTGGATTGTACACGAACCCTGTACACGAACCACAAACCGAACATACACCCAAATACATACAGCTAATTTTGAGTTACTCGTGAACATATATACCAATTTTCAAGTCAAACACGGGGAATCTGATGGCTGATATCTTGTACAGACAGACACACACATACACAGAGATCCCAAAAATTTTCAGTCTCCATTTGGAAACCTCCACTAACGTTTCGGCAATTATTCGTTAAAAAGAAAACAAAAGTAAATTATGACGATACATTCATGTTTGTTAAAATTGCAACACCATGAAGGAATTATGCAAATCGAAACAGACTTACAGAAAATGTAAACTGAGGTAAGGCATGCAAATGATTATAATTACAAAGCGATTGCGCATGCGACGAACGAGAACCGACTCCTTATCAGATGTTTGTTCTAGGTATATAAAGGACTGTGAAGGCACGTTGGAAACTATTTATCATCCTCTGTCTGCGATAAACTTTTCATTGGTGGTCAGTATGCCTCGTCAAAAGTAGAGGGTGCCATAACAACAACTAACGGAGTTCGTACGAGGTCGCAGCATTGGTATGCGAGTGGGTGACTTTTCGTATCGAGAAATCTGAGCCCGCACGCAGTGTAATTCCCCAACAGTGATTCGTGTTTGGAAGAAATGGGCTGAGGAGAATCCAACAATTATGGCAGTGGGGCACGCAATAGAACAACGGCACCAGATGACAGACACCTCATCCGAATGGCTGTGACGGACCGCACAGCATCCTCTCATGTGTTAGCACAACGTCGGAGCACGTCTACAGGTGTTTTTTTGTGCAGCTTCACGGTTCGTCGCTGTTTGCTGCAGCATGAACAGCGGCACAGACGCCTCCGACTTCAATAGGCTCAGGAACACAGTACGTGGCGTGCCCAGTGGCAACAAATTGTTTTCTCCCATAAATCTCGGTACAATCTGAAGTACAATGATGGAAGAGTACGCGCCAGACGTTACAGGGGGGAATGCCTGTTCCCACAGTTTATTAGCGAGCGTCATACTGCACAAAAGCCTAGCATCATAGTGTGCAGAGCTATTGGGTATAATTGTCTATCTATCTAGTGCACATTGCGGGGAACCTCAACAGTGATCGCTACATAAGGGAAATTTCTGAACTAGAGATCCTTCCCGTACATCCACGCATTCCGGGTGCTGTATTTAAGCAGGATAATGTCCGAGCACGCACGTGTTTCTCAGACCGCCCAATCCTTCTTCAGTGTACAACAGGTTTCGCTTCTTCTATGGCTTGCTTATTCCCCACCCATCAAGCATGTCTAGGATTGCATTGTTTGGCAACTCGCTCTAACAACTGGTGGGGCGTACAGTAGAATTAAACTTTGACGACAAGCCGAAGCCATCTGGAATGTCTTTCCCTAGGATTACATTCAGAATCTTTATGATTCAATGCCTTGACGAGAGCAGGGTCTCATCGCTCAGCATGGCGGACAGACAAAGTACTGATTTCAGACCTTTCTTTTTTTTTTTTTTTTTTTTTTTTTTTTTTTTGTCTTGTAAATTTGAAAGCTTGTTTGTACCCCTATGAGATATATGTGGAATAAATTTCATTAATTTCTGAAAATTATTTCATGGTGTTCCAACTTTCACAAACATGAGTATATTATAACACATTTCAAAAGTATCGGAAAGAAAGAAAAAATACTGTTATTATTGTTTTGCCGGGGTGTTCGCTTATACACAAATATGCTTTATAAAATATATAAAAATGTAAAAAGTATTAGTCACTGTTGCTTAACAGACGAGATTATTTTATAACAACGTGTAATCATTTCATTGCAGATATTTAAAAGCAGACATTCAAAAAAGCGAAACTTTAATAAATTTCATAAATAATAATAATAATAATAATAATAATAATAATAATAAAATAAAACTCAATGAATTCAGCATGAAATATGGAGCATAAAGAAATCTAATTCCTGTACAATTTTTTCTTATAATTCTTGTACCGTCTTAATTTAATTTTTTCAGATATACCAATAACTCTCTGACACATTTTTGGTTATAACTCTACGAATACTAAAGATAAAGTATACAAAATTTGTACTTTTCAGCAGTGCCAGACTCTCATAAATTGAAATATAAAGTCAGAATTGGGTGTTAATATTAAACACAAAAAATCACAGTTGATGTTCATTTCAATATGTACATCACCTTAATTGGAAACGTCATGTCATTTCCAAAAATTGTACTTAAATTTCTGTTGAATGATATATATTAGATTTATCTGTGTCAATTAATACCGAAAGAGCAGCGGTCGTTTTTTTTTTTTTTTTTTTTTTTTTTTTACAAAAAATGGCAATAAAGCAAAAAATGAAAAATATAGATATAGTGCAATTCTTACAAAATAAGAGCATAATTACACATATATATATATATATATATATATATATATATATATATATATACATGTATATAATCAATTAATTAATAAAAATAAATTAATTTCTCTTAAAAATGGTTTTTTGTGAATATAAAATGTACTATTAATGTAAAATAATTTCTAAAACTCAATTAAAACTAGGTTTCATATTCCTTTTTCATTTTCTTTTTTTATGTGGAAATCTTTGTTTTAAATTTACATACGAATATTATAATTATAATTATTATTATTATTAAAATTTATTTTTCTACATTTTATTATTCTTATTGTGGAAATTTTGTAAAGTTTAATATATATATTTGTATCAAAATGTTGGCTCTGCTATAGATAAAAGTTTACAGTATGAAAGTCTCTGTTAGAGTTTAAAATTAGTAGCTAAATATAGGGATATATATAAATACATATGTATATATATATACACTTTTTTTTTTCGCAATTAAGTGTAATTCTCAGTATTATATTTTTTTCAACTGTATTTTAAAATCGTATATTTTCCTTAATTTTGATATAAAATTGACTAATTAGACATTATATATATATATATATATATATATATATATATATATATATATATATATATATATATAATAGGAGAGATTGTACACATTTGGGTATCTTTGTGAATTTCTACTGCAATTTCTTTAATTACTTTCAATTAATGAATTTTTGGTTATTTTTACTTTTACTTTTTTTTTCTTTTTTTTTTTTTTTTGAGTTAATTTTAAAATAATAATAATAATAATAAAAATAATAATTTTAAACTTTAGTTTGCCAATGTCTCGAATGTCAATAATGTGTAAATTAATATTATGATGTGAAAAATTCGATACTTTAAATTCGTGTTTACAGTTTAATTTATAGTCATGTGAAAAATAGAAAATGTGCTTTTGCTTAACTTTTGAAAATCAGTGTATATATATATGTATATGTACATATATAAAAACTATTTCTGTATGTATACATATTCCTTCTTCTTTTATTCATTATTGATACTAACAAAAGGTTATAAAAAAAGAAAGAAAAATCATGCAGTACGCATTGATAAGTAACACTTTCCAACAGTATGCAATTGCTGTATTGAATAGCTTTTAATATTCTTTGCCTACGTTATCACACAACAGACAGAAGGACTGAAAAATATACAGATAGAGATTAATAGATTATAAATTACTTTTAGGCATTTTGGAAAGAGTTAAAAAAGCTTAACGCAAAAGAAAATGAAGCCATTAGATTATAATTGCACATTTTGATCTCTCTGAATATTTTAGTGTAGCCCTGTAAATCAGAGAGTTAATCATATCGTATTCTATACAAAACATTATTTTAGAATATTAACAATACATTTCAACATTTTTATGATTTTTACAGTAAAACGATTATTAAATATAACTTTCAAAAAATTCTGTCGTAAAACATAATGCAGTGGCATTATTATTATTATTATTATTTATTTATTTATTTATTTATTTATTTATTTATTTAATTATTGGTCCCTGTAAACAAACTAGTTATACAGGACCTATTAATGTCATTTTAAATGCGGAACATTCTATAGGGAAAATATTTATAAAAATAACACTCATTGAACACAATGCTTTCGAATGCTTTTGGGTTTCCCTGTACACAAACCAGAAGAGATGTTCACTCCATTTTCAATATGGAACATCCGATAGTGAACTTCAATAAAATATATCAGTTTCGAGAAATTCCATAAATATTTACAGGAGTTAGAGCGCGGGCAGACAGACAGACAGACAGATGGACAGATACAAGAACTGAAATCATATTCACACTTAAAAATGTTAGAAAGTGTAAAAAACGCTTAATGTAGACGATAGTACAATTCCAGCATTTTTTTTATTAATAGCTCTTAATATAAATGGATATTTTTGTGTCACCCTGTAAACCTAATGCTAATCATGCTATAATCTATGCAAAGCATTTTTTGAGCATATAAATAATATATTTCAATTTCCTAAAACTTCGTGGAAAGTAAAGTTATAAAAATTTTATTTATAGAAATATCTCTCATAGAACGCAATATTTTGAAATACTTTTAAGTGTCCCTGTACATAAATCGGCGGTGGTATTTCCTCCATTTTATACAGGAAACATCCTATAGTGAACTTAAATAATAAATTTTAATTTAATTGAGATCCCTAACAGCACAAAACGTTCCAGAAACGTAACAATCATATAACATTGAAACATTATAAACATTTCTGAAACGTTTAAAAACGTTCAGATTGCTTTCAGATTAGTTTAAAAAATGTAGAAATGTCCGTGATCGTAACAAAAAATCAGACACGTAACATTAAAGTTACAATCACTTAACAGATAAAAAGGGCGAATGTTTCAGAAAGGTATCAGAGAGCATACTAAAACGTGTTACGTTTTGAAAGATTGTACGCTTTTTGCAACATAACTGAAAAATTCTGTGCTGTATTGGATACGTCTACAGTAAAACTAATGGAAATACCTCTCATAGAACACAATGCTTTGAAATAGTTCCGGGTGCCCCTGTACACAAACCAGTAGAGGTATATACTCTTTTCAATAGGGAACATCCGATAGTGAACTTGAATAACATATATCAGTTTCAAGAAATTCCATAAATATTTACTGGAGTTAGAGCTCGGACAGACAGACGGACACGCACATACACAAAACTGATATCATATTCACACTTTAAAAATGTTAGAAATGTGTTAAAAACGCTTAACGTAAACGAAGGTACAATTCTAGTAATTTTTATTAATAGCTCTTAATGTAACTGGATATTTTTGAGCCACCCTGTAAATCTAATGATAATCCTGCTATAGTCTGTGCAAAGCATTTTTTTGTGCAAAAAAATAACATATTTCAATTTCCGAAAACTTCGCGGAAAGTAAATTTATTAAAATTTGATTTATTGAAATATCTCTCAGAAATATCTCTCAAAGAGCGCAATGCTTTGGAATACTTTTGAGTGTCCCTGTAGATAAACCAATGGGGGTATTTCCGATGGTGGTATTTATATAGGAAACATCCAATTGTGACCTTGAATAACATATTTCAATTTCATTCAGATATGTCTACAGTAAAGGTGTGAAAATAGCGTTTATAGAAATACCTCTCATAGAACACAATGCTTTGAAATACTTTCGGGTGTCCCTGTACACAAACCAGTAGAGATATAAACTCCATTTCCAATAGGGAATGACCGATAGTAAACTTGAATAACATATATCAGTTTCCAGAAATTCCATAAATATTTACGGTAGTTAGAGTGCGGAATGTCAGACGGACAGACATACAGACAAACCGAAGTCATAAACACTTTTCAACCTTGTTGGAAAGTGTTAAAACGATTCATTTATATATATACACATAATGCTATAACATTAGGAAATTCATGTTAAAGATTAATTTTTCCAGCTGTACTACATTTATACTAAATTATAAATATTTCGGAAAATATAGTCTGCGAAAATTTGAATTATTTCTTTCAAAATACAACCTGCCTTTCAAGCACTGCATTCATCATACTATAAAATACCTTCGCATTTTATAATATGTTTCATGAAATATGTTTTATAATGCATGTTTATTTATTTTATTATTTATTTATTTTTTTACTGAAACTCCTTGAAAGGAAAATTCTATTATTGATCGTTTTAGAGGCAAACATTGAGTTTCTGAGAAATTCATAATCACATGTCCATAAATCAAGATATGTCTATAAAAAAACACATTAACTTTTCCTATTAAAATGAGTTTTCCGCTAATATTTCATTGAATAAAAGAAAAAATTATGTAAAAAATCGCATTCGTTAAAACTACTAAATGGATATTTTATCATGAAGAAAGATATAACTGTGTCTATCTGTTCATTGAGATATGTGAAAGAATATCACACATACGAATTTTATTTTATAAATAATAAAAATTTAATCATTTTTATACCATATCTACAAATAACGATGGTTTTATCTTTCTCATTAATATTTGTATATACTTTAAGGAATATATACACACAGTCTATGAACATACGACTACGTAAAAAATGTCACTATATCATTTTACGAATTAAATAAGATTAAAATAATATTATATTTCTCAACTGCACTCATTTGAATCTCCGGTTGAAAAATTCCCGTATACAAAAAAAAAAAAAAAAATATAATAATAATAATAATAATAATAAAAATAAAAATAAAAAAAGAAAGTATAGAGTTATTTAAAAACTTATATATTTATACATTTCGATAGTCACGAATGATTTGTGGTTTGCATACATTGAACAAGGATGAAAGAGTTCCGCTTTTTCTGCCACCATTATTTCTATAACTCTGCTTTCTAAGCAGAACTCTTTCATACTTGAATGAAACAAAAATTTGTGTTTTTGATTTAGGTATTCAACATGCCCAGATAATTATATTAATATTTTATTTAAATACGAGCTGATTATAACGGCTTAAAAAAATACAGTCCAACAAATGTTCGAAAAGTTTATCAAAGACATTGCGCAAGTCTGATGTTTTATCAAAAGTACAGAGTCAGATATTTCTTGGGTGGTGCTGTCTATTTCTGAATAAAGATTAATTTAACACTAGTTTTATTAACAAACGTCCTGTCAAATCCCGTCTTGTCTCATGTGGAGCTCTTGCATTTGGACTATGCTGCAATAGGCAGGATGCGAAGTGTTCTCATTGAACTAAAACTAGTCTTCTGAACGAAATTGATCATCCCTGGACTTCTACAACTAACAAGGGCTCTATATATTGTCACTTCTTCAAAAAGAGTGGCTATGCCTTTATACAAACATTCATGTGGATTAAAATTTTTAAAAATGTCTTAAGTGTAGGAAAACATAACATATCAGAAAGATAGAATAGGGGATATACTATGATAAAGAGACTGGAGGTAAGTATTTGCTAGTATTTAAAATCAGTAGTTAATGGTATGAGAGGGAGCGAATTTAGACACTACTCTATCGTGATTAATATTTTGCTCAATTCTTCGAAAGAAGTTTTTTTTTTTTTTTTTTTTTTTTTTTTTTAATAGTATGATGATTTGTTAATTTCATTGATAATTCTTGATCCTCCGTGTTGGGACGATTTAGACACTCGCGCTTTGTTCAACTCAATACTTTGTTCAATTCTTCGACTGCCTTTACAAGTTTTGATAATATGGCGCTTAGCCAATTTAATTCTATTAATCCTAATACTTTGGACAAAATGAACAACCCTGTTTAGTTAACAGAAAATCCGATAACAGTTCTGACATTGTAAAAATAAATACTGGACCAGTATAAACGATGTGATATGAATCGTTTTAACGTACGACGAAATGCATGAGCAGTCAGATTAGAAATTAAGCTCAATATGAGCTGTTTTATGTCCATACTGACTAACAAATATATGTATGATTTAAATAAAGTCAATGTTTGTTTTTATTACATTTAGAATTAATTCAACCAGCATAACAAATACCAACATGCTGGAATAGACAGCAAGGATCGCAAGTGGAATTGATAAATTGCCCGAACTTTAATGAATGGATTCAGTTTGGAATTTGGAACAAGTTATACACTTCCTCAGCACGTTCTCCAAAGTTTAGCGATTATCTGGTTTCAGAAATTTTGTCTGATTAAAGAATAAATTACTTCTGGACTGCCATGCAAATTATAAATATGTAAATATCAGATAACACTAGAAGTGAATGACCTTTAGGAAGTCATATTTGATGACTGAAAATCATAGGACAACGTAGTATGTTTGCTGCGTCGTCCTCTGACACAAAATAATGTATCTAAAAATACATTAGGTGACTGTACTTTCTTTTTCTGTATTGTATTAGGTTTCTTTAATAACGAGAATTCTGAAACGATTTCGGTTTCTTGAAATAGTTTAAATCACGTCTATACGTCTTCTGAAATTACCCTTAATTTAGACATGCAGCCAGTATTCTGCAGAAAATGGTTGCTCCACGCCATGATGTGTCAAAACAAGGTGTAAGACGTGAAATATTTTAGTGTAAGTCCCAATGAGTTTTTTATTGTATACAGGTTTATTATTTGCATATATACATTTATTTGAGTAATTAGATGTTGTTAACGTTATAGAGACAGGAAAGAAAGATAGATCATTAAGCCATACAGAACCAAGCCACCACAATTTTAAGGAGCTAATCTTGTTTGGGGGAATTTCACGAACGACGTAATAGGTTGGATTACGTTGGCGGAAGGATTACGACATGTCACTGGATTGGTTTGATTCCAGATCTTGGGTGCTCGATGTAGAACAAACTCTTTTCACATAATGAGTGTATATCAAATTCAATTATGGCTAATTGTGTAATCGGTCTACAAGAATGTTTTTGTGATTTGAATATGTAACTTTCTGTAACTAATATTTTAAGAAAAATAACTTTAATTTCTAATTTCAGAAAAGAGTAAATTGTACGACAATTCATGTCTGGCTGTGGGGATGGCCTTAAAAAGATCTATCTAGCCTTTGAAGCAATACTATATATTAATACACAAGCTTATTTTTAAAGACCAAATTGGAAGTATCTTGGGGACCCCCAAAGACCAAAATGGTGGTAATCACGTAATTCCGTATAATCATCCTATATTATACGGAAGACATTCTATATTATACGGAGGTATTTTCTTAACTATAAATTTTTTAACATGTTTATATTCATTTACTTTGGCGATTAACACGTTTCATCAATTGAAACTTTAAGGATTCACATGTGACAACTCGTTCACAGCATCCTGATTATATCCCAATTTAAGTACTAGAAAATGTCTTTAAGATGCATGCGAAGACAAGTCATGTAAAAATAATTCTTCCTATTTCAAATTTAAACGGAGGGGGATATTTAGACTTTCACACAGTTTGAGAACTTAATTAACTTAATCAGATTTTAAATCTCAAGAAACTATAATGTAATGAACTCACCAGACTTTGAGTTAAATATAGCGCTTGAATTAGCTTAAGAAAAGAATTCGCAACAAATTGCATTTGTAAATATTATCACTGAAGCATTCTAAATCACTCAGTGCCTTTTTGAAATTTTGGTATTAATGCCATCCGTTTACTGCATACCAAAATTCCAAAATTCTTTAATTTGGAAATCTCATTTTAAAGAAAATAAGATAGAGAAGGATTCGCTTCATTTTCTTTGAAATATCCATCCTAAAATTATCTAAATCCAACTGAACAGGAACAGCTCCGTAACTTCACTTAAACTCTTTCTACATCTCGACCACACTACAAATTAAATTCGAATAACTGGCAAGTTTGTAAGTTGTAAGGCCCTACATTAGGCGTCATTGTGACAGCTGGTTTTCTGCCAACTAATTATCTCACGTTTTAATTACTAGAATATGTCTACATGATGAAAATGAAGACAAGTCATGTAAAATAAATTATTTTAATTTTAAACTTAAACAAAAGGAAATACTAAGATTTTCACACAGACTTAAAACTTCATTTAACTTAACTTAAACAGATTTTTAATCTAAAAAAACCTATTATGTAATGTAATGAACTCACCAGACTGGGAGTTAACTCTCGCGTTGTGTATAGAATTTTATTATACATACAAAGAGTGTATACAGTATTATAGATGTATAGTTATATTTTGCATATAATATGGACATAACAGATATAAGGTTTTGATATATGAAGTTTCTTTCTTTCTTTTTTTTTTTTTTTTTTTAATTACAATTTCATAATTAGTATTTGTATTACGTTAATTTTATCCAACTTGTGCTGTAATTGTGTTACATTATAAGTGTAGAATGAACATGTTATGAAAAATATACCAATTTTGTTGTTTTGTATTCTTTAGTGTAGTTTATTAGTGGATTAAATAAAAAAAGTTGCTTTGCTAACAATTCTTTGCAAAGGTTAATTTAATAATTTCTTGCATAATACACATTTGCAACGTTTTTTCATAATAAAATAAATAGAAAAATACCGTGTTTATTTTATTAAAGAAGTTCACTAATGAATTTTTACACTAAAAGTGTTATAATGAATGTTTCGTAAATAATATTTTTTCCCCTTTTGTTACGAAACAATGTATTTATAAGAGCAAAAAAAATTTATATTCCCTTGATAATTTATTTTTACGGTGAGAAAATCCTAAGGAAATTCGCTTTACAAAAAAGTTCATTTAGTTTACTCTATTTCTGTTCAAATTGTTTATTATACAATATTGTGATAATAAACTAAACTTGCACAGTTGTTTTTGTAATGAAGTAAAATTTATAAAAATAGTACTTAAAATATTTAATATGAGAACGAAAATAATTGTAAGAATTTTTATAATATGTTTCCAATTTATATAAGTATATACAGAATAAAATATTGTAATCAGGTTTGAATAATAGTGTAAATTATCTTCTCAAAAATGTGGATATTTTCACCGTGATTAAATGTTTTATATATAAATGTGTGCATCTATGCATCTATGTTAGGTTCTAGTTTTGAGTTTATATATAAATTGCTTGTGTAAAAGTATTTGGTAACTTTATAATTATGACTTGTGTTCAAAATGTAAAAAAAAGTATTTATGAATGGTTTCTCTTCAAAATTAAGGAGTATAAAAATCATGATATACTGTGAAGGAGTATCTGTGAAGGAATTAAAGGGTTATTTATAGTCTTAAAAACAGGATGTAGAATTTATGTCTACTTGGATGCAGGTGACTTTTATGGCGTGAAATTTGGCATCAGGGGTTGCCTTAGTTTGTTTATAATGGACTACATAAATTTAAAATATTTATATTCACTTACTCGAGAGACAATGGAATATGTTTGGCTATGAATTTGGTTCAATTTTCTGAAAACCTGACTGTCAGACTGAGAACTCACACACTTCGCTCCAAATCTCCTGCGTCATGAATACGTAGTCTCGAATGCTCTCTCTTTCGAACAATTTCCTTCAACCCTCTGAAAGTCAATCAGTGTTATATAAAAAGCATTGTAACAACTTATTTCCATCTTTTCCCATAGTGGTGAACCTTCATATCTTCAAATAAAATATTGTATTGGACATAGTGAACTGGTCATTATGAACAGCTGTTATGTTTTATTCAACCTGTGGTTTCTAATTGCAGACAATTCTCTATTGCAAGAATTTTACATTACATATATTACATGCATTTCAACGAAGATTTTTTCCAGGAAACAAACAGGTAAAGGAAAAAAAAATAATAATATAAAAATTATATTTTTTCGGTTCTCCCTGTCCACCGCTCAACCCTCCCTAAAACATATATATATGGTATTTTCGTAGATAGAAATGTTATACATATTCAGGCAGTTATAAAGGTGTTTTATTTTGTAAAAGGTTTTCTGCATTTTTTCGTTTAGCATATTTATAGCTTTCAAAGCAATGCAGTATCACTTTTAAATTAGACAACATAATAAAATAAATAAGTAAATAACATTTTCAAATGTCTGCTGAAATATAAACTATCTTATAATTAATATTTATCTGCGCATGCAAAAATGTTAACAACATTTCATTTGCATTATTTTTAGCCAGATATATTGAGATACTTATAAAAAGTACAATCTTATATGTTAGAAGTATAAAAGGGATGTTGCCAATAGAATGGGAATTTCACTTTCTCTCTCTCTCACCAATTGTAAAACAATAGGAGGATTCACTACTTTTTTTTTTTTTTTTATGTTTATTCAATATTTAATTCCTTGTTTTTATGTCATGTATATTATCTGCAGAAGCTTAAGTTCACTTCATTCGACCGACGGTAACTTTTGATTATGTCTGGAACGATACTGGTCATACGATCAGAAAATGAACACATATGTATGCCATAAATTGTATATTGTGAAATCGCCAAGTTTCTCATAATATTTTAGTAGTGTCAAACATATTCACAGAACAACGAAGGAAACCAATCGATTATGCAATTTCATACCGATGGGGATCATTTACGCACCTTTATTTTATTTATTTATTTATTTATTTATTTATTTTACCCTTTTCTTTTATATGTCCTTGCATTCACATTGCGCCCTTTGATAGAAAAGGAAGAAATTAATATGCAGGGGTTATTAAATTTATGTTTAATTGTGGAACAAAAAGTAACTTAATGCATTGTATTTGATAATTTCAAAATCATTTTTACTATAATTTAAGTGAGTTAGCGCTTTGTGCAATAATATTTCAAATGAATTTGTATTTGTATACCCATAGTGTGAGTTTCTAAATACTCAATGAGAAAAAATATATACCGCCTTCATCTAGAATGAATAAATGGTCATTTTCTAAATCCTTAAACTAGAAATATAGATTTCGGAGCTATGTGCATAAGGCACGCCAATAAATTGAATAGACGAAATCATCGAAAATCTCTAGTCCATACATTTCTAGATAGCGAAACAATACTCTGAATATTCTGAATATTCTGAATATTTTATATTACAAGAATTTCTCACTTGATTTTCTAGAATTGGTTCATAAACTAAGATTATAGCTGCTGAAACTCGCTTCTTGTATTCGCATTTATTTGGAGAAATTTTCAAATAGGTTTGTCCTCGATAGTATAGTCAAACGCTCAAGAATTCTAATAGAGGTCTCTAGAATTCGTTTTCGAAGGGGACTAGAAAATTTTTTATAAGAAAATTTTTAAGGATGACATGGAACTATTTTTTCTAGAGCCACAATTTTGATTCTTGATGTCAGTTATAGATTTTTTTCTCAGTGTATTGGCGTGCCTTATACTCATAGCTCGGGAATCTATATTTCTAGTTTAGGGATTTAGAAAAGAACCACCTATTCGTTCTAGATGAAAGCAGTATATTTTTTTCTCGGTGTTTGTTGTAAAAAAAAAAAAATGCTCTTCTTATATATATATATATATATATATATATATATATATATATATATATATATATATATATATATATATATAAATAGTTTTTACATAATTTTCACGAGTGCAAGGATCAGCGTGTTTGGATAATATAAGCTAATTGTTTTTGAAAATTGCTTTTTTTTTTTTTTTTTTTTTTTTTTTTTAAAGCACAAAATAACCTATTACTTACATGATTTAATAAAGTAATAACAAAATTAGAATAGATTAAAGAATAAATAAATCTGACTACAAGGTGATCCTATTTGTAATAATATCCGTAATTTTTTCTATTTTAATTAAGAAAATACATATAGTCTATAACTGGAAATGAACAAAAATACTTTTCATGCTGTGTTATATATATTATATATATGTATGTATGTATGTATTCAGGGCTATCCAAAGTTAATTATTTAAATTTCAAAAGCTGATTTGGTTGAAAAATCTCTGAATAATTGTAAATATTGAACAGACTTTTTATAGAATATATTTACAGTATTTAAGAAGAGTTTTAAATGGAGGTAACAGACAACCTTCACTAAAAAAAATTGCATATTAAGCATCTTCGAAAATTATTTAAAAAAAAAAGTAAACTATTAATACAGAATATTAATTCATCAACCTGGAAATTCATTTTTGATAGAATGGAGTAGAAGGCTGATTTTTACCAACTATGTGAAAATTACCAGAGCCGGAAATCAAACCCCGGGCCTTCCGCTTAACGCGCGGATGTTCTAACCACTGAGCTACCCTGGCTGATAACCAAACCGGCACTTCTCATATAATTTACGTTGGCAAGGTCGCCGAGTCTGCATTAAAGCAGCTATATCAAGTGACAAATTTGAATATGACATAACTCCAAACGGCCATGAAATTTCAATACAGAAATTTAATTCATCAACCTGGAAATTAATTTTTGATAGAATGGAGTAGAAGGCTGATTTTTACCAACTATGTGAAAAGTACCAGAGCCGGGAATCGAACCCCGGGCCTTCCGCTTATGGTTATCAGCCATGGTAGCTCAGTGGTTAGAGCATCCGCGCATTATGCGGAAAGCCTGGGGTTCGATTCCCGGCTCTGGTACTTTTCACATAGTTGGTAAAAATCAGCCTTCTACTCCATTCTATCAAAAATTAAAATATTAATGTTTCAATACAGTATAATAATATCACACCATTCTTTAATAACATGTTTATAGAAATCTAGGGTGAAAATATTGTTGTTTGTGTATCAAAAGTTAATTCCTATTATTCAGTTTAATATCAATAGAACAAATGTAGTTTTCTTCATACATAAATTTAGCAGATAGGAAAAATTCTATTTTTGTTTAAATAAATACAGATTTAAAAAAAAAAAAAAAAAAACTGATGCAGCACTCATATGACTCTCTCTGAAATTCAATACTACACTATCTACCAATAAGTATTTAGACATTTTCGAATTTAGACGTTCTGTCAAATATCTAGAAAAGTTCTTTAGGAGTCATCTTGAAACGGTGGTAGCGTAAAGAGCATGTTCTACATAATATATTTCAGCAAATGTTGTGTCCTGAAAAGGAAAAGGGGATCAGTAAAAAATTAAACAAAAAATAAAACTTTTTATATCGCTATCTAAAAAAGTAATACTTTAAATGCATTTTGACTGTGGCTTCTGATTATAATAACTTTTATCATTATATGAATTAATTCTTATGTGCTACGACATATATTTATGGAGATATATTAGACCCAGTGCAATGTCATTTTTATGAAACTTAGAATACTACATTACGCACAGCATGATGCAATTAGAATGAAAACAAGAAAGAAAAATCATGCAATACGCATTGATTAGTAACACTTTCCAACTGTACGGAATTGTTGTATCGAATAACTTTTAATATTCTTTCCCTACGTTATCATACGTAGGGAAGTTCCCTACGTTATCACACGTAAGGACTCAAAAATATACAGATAGACTAATTGATTTTAAAATTACTCTTAATCATTTTGGAAAGTGTTAAAAAGGCTTAACACAAAAGAAAATGCAGCCATTAGATTATAATTACAGCTTTTGATATCTCTGAATATTTTAGTGTAGCCCTGTAATCCAGAAAGTTAAACATATCATATTCTATACAAAAAATTATTTTAGAATATAAATAATACATTTCAATATTATTATGATTTTTTCAGTAGAAAGTCTTTTAAATATAACTTTCAAAAAATTCTGTCCTAAAACGTAATGCATTAGCATTTGTTGTTGTTGTTGTTGTTGTCCCTGTAAACAAGCTTGTTGTACGTGATCTATTAATGTCATTTTAAATGGGGAACATTCTATACGGAAAATATTTATAAAAATAACACTCATAGAACACAATGCTTTCGAATGCTTTTGTGAGTCCCTGTACACAAACCAGAAGAGATATTCACTCCATTTTCAATATGGAACATAGTTTTTTTTTTTTTTTTTTTTTTTTTTTTTTGTTAAAAGTAAAAAAAAAAAAACGATAACTTTGTTTTAAGCTATCACAGATTTATAATTCAACCATTCGTTTTAAAGGTATTGACGAGATCTTTCGAAAGATACCCATCTTGAAAATTTACCCCCCAGGGGGGAAGCGATGACCCCACATGCACAGAAATTTTTTCCTAGTTTACTATTACTATTACCAATAACCCATATTAATTTTACAATCACAAGTTAAAAATAACGCTCATTATATACATTTATACAAAATTTTGTCCTATACTGCCATGTTAAAAATTTAGAAAAAATGCGATCACAGCGCCACCTGTTAGGCTATTAATCCCCAAATGCAATCAGCACCAGTTTATGTCGGGGACCAACTAAATACCACGTTTGGTTAAATTTCGTTAAAAAAAAAAAAAAAAAAAAAAAAATATTTCGTTAAAAGTAAAAAAAAATCGATAAGTTTGTTTTAAATTATCACAGATTGATGGTTCAACCATTCGTTTTAAAGGTATTGACGAGACCTTTCGAAAGATACCCATCTTGAAACTTTGCACCAACAGGGGGTTGCTTCCCCCCCAGTTTGGGGTGGAATCGATGCCTTCACATGCGCATTTTTTTTTCCTAGTTAACTATTACTATTATCAACAAGACCTTTCGAAAGATACCCATTTTGAAAATTTACTTCCGCAGGGGGGGGGGCTTCTTCCCCTCTAGGGGGTGGGAAACCGCTGCCCCACATGCACAATTTTTTTTCCTAGTTAACTACTACTATTATCAATAATTCATATTAATTTTACAAACACAAGTTTAAAATAACGCTCATTATGTACATTTATACGAAATTTTGTCTTATACTGCCATGTAAAAAGTTTACATAAAGTGCGATCACAGCGCCATCTGCAGGGCGATTGATCCCAAAATCTAATCAGCACCATTCCATGTCAGGGTCCAACAATATACCAAGTTTGGTTCTATAACATTCATTGGTTCGTGAGATACGGTGAAAAATACGAAATTTTGCGATCACAGCGCGACCTGCTGGGCGATTGATCCCCAAATCTTATCAGCACCATGCCCCCGTCAGGTTCCAACTATATACCAAGTTTGGTTGAATTTCATTCATTGGTTCGTGAGATACGGTGAAAAATACGAAATTTTGTCATATACTGCCATGTTAAAAGTTCACATAAAATGCGATCACAGCGCCACCTGCTAGGCGATTGATTCCCAAATCTAATCAGCACAATGCCCCCCCAGGGTCCAACTATATACCAAGTTTGGTTGAATTTCATTCATTGGTTCGTGAGATACGGTGAAAACAAGAACCCACAGACAGACAGACAGACATTTTTTAAAAACTAGCAATTCGTGTTCAGGACATCCCAAAACGTGTAGATCCGTCAAAAAACGGAGGTCGAAAATTTTCGCGAATCCAATAGTTTCTTTATATTACATACAGAAGAAAGTAAAAATGTTGGAAAGTGTTAAAAACACTTAATGTAAACGAAAGTACAATTTTAGAATTTTTTTATTAATAACTCTTAATATAAAAGGATATTTTTGTGTCACCCTGTAAATCTAATGCTAATCATTTTACATTCTATGCAAAGAATTTTTTTGTGCATTTAAATAAGACATTTCAATTTCCTAAAACTTCGTGGAAAGTAAAGTTATTAAAATTTGATTTATAGAAATATCTCTGATAGAACGCAATGCTTTGAAATACTTTTGTGTGTCCCTGTATATAAATCGGTCGTGGTATTTCCTCCATTTTATACAGGAAACATCCAATAGGGAATTTGAATAGCATATTTCAATTTGATTAAGATATGTCTACAGTAAAGGTATGAAAATATGGTTTATAGAATATAAATCTCATAGAACACAATGCTTTTAAATATTTGTAGGTGTCCCTGTACAAAAACCAGTAGAGGTATAAACTCCATTTTCAATAGGGAACATCCGATAGTGAACTTGAGTAAAATATATCAGTTTCAGGAAATTCCATAAATATTTACGGGAGTTAGAGCTCGGACAGACAGACAGGCAGACAGAGAGACGGACATGCATATACACAAAACTGAAATCATAGTCACACTTAAAAAATTCTAGAAAGTGTTGAAACGCTTAAATTAAACGAAAGTACAATTCTAGCATTTTTTTATTATTAGCTCCTAATATGACTGGATATTTTTGTGCCACCCTGTAAATCTAATGCTAATCCTGTCATATTCTATGCAAAGCATTCTTTTGTGCATATAAATAAGATATTTCATTTTCCTAAAACTTCGTCGAAAGTAAAGTTATTAAAATATGATTTATAGAAATATTTCTCATAGAAAGCAACCTTTTGAAATACTTCTGAGTGGCTCTGTAAATAAACCGATGGTGATATTCTCCTCCATTTTATACAGGAAACATCCAATAGTGAACTTGAATAACATATTTCAATTTCATTAGGATACGTCTACAGTAAAGGTGTGAAAATATGGTTTATAGAAATACCTCTAATAGAACACAATGCATTTAAATATTTTCGGGTATCCCTGTATGCAAATCAGTAGAGGTATAAACTCCATTTTCAATAGGGAGCGTCCGATAGTGAACTTGAATAACATATAGCAGTTTCAAGAAATTCCATAAATATTTACGGTAGTTAGAGCACGGAGAGGCAGACAAACAGACAGACAGACAGGCAGATACACAAAACTGAAATCCTATTCACACTTAAAAAATGTTAGAAAGTGTTAAAAACGCTTAACGTAAGCGAAAGTACAATTCTAAAAATTTTTTATTTATAGCTCTTAATATAACTGAATATTTTTGTGCCAGCCTGTAAATATAATGCTAATCATGCTATATTATATGCAATGCATTCTTTTGTGCATATAAATAACATATTTCAATTTCCTAATACTTCGTGGAAAGTAAAGTTATTAAAATTTGATTTATAGAAATATCTCTCATAGAACGCAATGCTTTGGAATACTTTTGAGTGTCCCTGTGTATAAACCGATGGCGGTATTTCCTCCATATTATGCAGGAAACATCCCATAGTAAACTTGAACAACATATTTCAATTTCATTAAGATAAGTCTACAGAAAAGGTATTAAAATATGATTTATAGAAATACCTCTCATAGAACACAAAGCTTTGAAATATTTACGGGTGGCCCTGTACACAAACCAGTTCAGGTATAAGCTCCATTTTCACGTCCGATAGTGAACTTGAATAACATATTTCAATTTCACTTAGATACGTCTAGGGAAAAGTTATGAAAATATGGTTTATACAAATACCTCCCATAGAACATAATGCTTTGAAATACTTTCGGGTGTCCCAGTGCACAAACTAACAGAGGTAAAAACTCCATTTTCAATAGGGAACGTCCGATAGTAAACTTGAAAACCATATTTCAATTTCATTAAGATATGTCTACAGTAAAGGTATGGAAATATGGTTTATTGAAATACCTCTCATAGAAAACAATGCTTTGAAATACTTTCGAGTGTCCCTGTACACAAATCAGTAGAGGTATAATCTCCATTTTCAATAGGGAACGTCCGATAGTGAACTTGAATAACATATTTAATTTTCATTAAGATACGTCTACACTAAATGTATGAAAATATGGTTTATAGAAATACCTCTCATAAAACACAATGCTTTGAAATACTTTTGGGTGTCCCTGTACACAAACCAGTAGAGGTATAAGCTCCATTTCCAATAGGGAACGTCCGATAGGGAACTTGAATAACATATATCAATTTCATTAAGATATGTCTACAGTAAAGGTATGAAAATATGGTTTATAGAAATACCTCCCATAGAACATAATGCTTTGAAATACTTTCGGGTGTCCCTGTACACAAACTAATAGAGGTATAAACTCCATTTTCAGTAGGGAACGTCCGATAGTGAACTTGAATAACATATATCAGTTTCAAGAAATTCCATAAATATTTGCGGGAGTTAGAGCGCGGACAGACAGACAGACAGACGGACAGACAGACAAACCGAAGTCATAAACAGTTTTCAACCTTGTTTTAAAGTGTTAATAATGTTATACATCTTAAAAAATATTAACAGTTTTGTTAAATAAATTTCAACTACGCATATGCTAGCTTCTACAAAATTTCATTTGCATAACTTAATAGCTAAAGGTATTAAGTAACTTATATGAAAACTCCAAACAAACATCAGGTAAAGTCAAAAAGTTATGAGCAATAGAATGAACAGAATTTCCGTTATCTCAAAATAAAGCTAAATTATGAAGCGTTTTACTCTCATTTTAAATTGATTCAATCAAGGCTCAATGGTAATAGAATGTTCGCGTATTGTAAATAAATATTGTTAAAACCACCATGTCTATTTATTTATTTATTTTATTTTATTATTATTTATTTATTTATTTGTTTGTTTTTTTGTTAAATATTAAATTATGCAAATGAAATTTTATAAATGATAGTACGTGTGTAGTTAAATATTATTTAGTAAAATGGCTCATATTTCGTAAGATATTTAACTTTTTTTCATTCTTATTTCAGTATGTTGTGTCTAATGTAGTGCGCCAAATTTCCTAAAACTTGCTTTGCACTGGGTCTAATACCTGACATGTTGTTATAATTAAAAAAGTTATATGTGTGAGTGTTCACACATATTCTTTAAAAGTTAATTTATTTATTCAAATTTTATAAATAACATAAAAAAGAGATTAATATAATTAATAAAAAAAATAATTTATGTAATTCAATTAATTAATTAAAAAGAATTTCCCTTTTTCTTTTCAAATCAAAAATGTTTCATTATATAGCGTTTCTTTGCCTTTCAGTAGTTACAAGCACATTGTTCTCTGAATAAAATAAAGCAATTTTTATATCGATGTTTTTGAAAAGTAATTTTGTTTATACTACTTACCCGAAAGGATTAAATCATTTTCGCTATAATTATTTATCTTCAGAATGTATTTCAAAATTCGTTACCAGCTTATTTCTGGCATATGTACGTAGTAATAAAACAAAAAAATAGGAATTTCAGTTAATAATTATAATGCTTGCATTTATATTAAAAGCTATTATTACTTTTCGAGCAGATCATTATTGTTCTAATATAGATTTTTAATGGATTAATGTCGACTGGCTGGCGCGCATCTTCGAACCGACTTCGTCCTTTTCTTTGATTGACACGTGGCGCAGTTTTTTAATGCCAAATTGGTTTGAGTTTAGTAACGACAATTTATATTCAAAAATTTTGTATTAAAATATACTAAAGACAAAGAAATAGCTTGGCATTCTTTTGGCTGAATTTTAATGATGCCAACTTTTTCGGTTAGCACTTTTTGACTCTGAGACTGGCCAATCTCATATAGACTTCGCTTGAAAAAGAATTAATTTTGTCGACCTTCTCCTCCCCTTCCGTACCATATGATGATGGAATTTCATTCTTGAAACTGGTGTTTGCATTAACGCACGATGTTAGTTTCTTTACAGAAGTCCATATATTTATTATCTTTAAGAAAATGATATATTTTATTCCTGAATAAAGAACTTTTTAATATGGAATTCTTAAGTATTTCCTAAGATGTCGTCTTTCATCTTAATCATCCTTAACAACCTCTACACGGCCTTTATTAAAAGTGACCTGGGTATTGTAATATCTCCTTCACATTATATATTTATGAATGTGTAGTAGCCTCATAAACAATAATATAGATAACGGGGAAAATCCTCATTATCACATGATAAAGCCAAAAATGCATTTAAAGCATTACGTTTCAGAGACTGATCCGAAATATTTCGATTTTTGTTCAATTTTTTCCTTCGGAACAGCTTTATTTGAGAAATAATCCCATGTGTGTGGGACTACCACCCACTCAACTTTCCGTTTGCATATTATATATACATTTATTAAAATTAAAATATAATGTTAAATTTAAAAGTTCACTCGAAATTATTTAGCAACTTTCATGCGCATTATTCCTTGAAAGTTAACAATCTTGATCAAACTTTTCATGTGACAACATTATATTAAGTTCAAAATACAACATTTGAGTTGCCTGAAATTATTTCTTTTAATGTTACTTTGTAAAGAGACAGAGACAAACACCAAACGTTAAGAATTTGATATCAGCATTACGTGAAAGCTTATAAATACACAAAAAGCATTATCTTGATATTTACCTTAAGAATACTTTACTCACCGTAATGTTATGAGGAATTAATAATAATTCTTGAGCAGTTTACCTAGACAGGGTAAATTCTTATAGTAAAGCACTTTCATTTATTACGTTCAGTAAAAAAAACTGTTTTCGCCTGGTTATTGGCATTATGATGTGTACATAATTTTTATAAAAAATATGTACAAAATACATGGTGCGCATATATATTATCCTATATCAACAATACGCATCAAAACCTCAAATGTATTTCCATCGAATTTCCAGTATTTTCCCACTATGTTATAGTACTTTTATGTACCGTAACCCTACAAACGGAATGAAAGACTTTCATACCATATTCTACATGAGACATGTTTTTATGCATATAAATAATATATATTCTTTTAATTTAGTTTAGTGCATCCTACAGTTGTTAAGCACTAGTTACCAGCAATTTCGCTCATAAACGTTATGCATTTGAATAGTCTTGGATGCCTCTGTACATTAGCCATTGGCTTATTTTTAACGAAAAGTTTAGTGTAGAATACCAATATGATACAGATTAAGGATGTCTAATTTGAACTTCCTACTGTTATTTGTTTTTGAAATATGCTGGTAAAAGACACGCACAGAAACACACGCACAGTGACAAACCGCTAAAAGCATTTTTATTTTTATTTTTCAGATTAAGAGAACCATACAACGTATAGAAAAAAAAAAAAAAAAAAAAAAAAAAAACTCAATTTCAAAAATTTAATCCTATCATTTGTATATTGGTAATAGAAAGTAAAAAAAAAAAAAAATAAATAAATAAATAAATAATTTTTTCTTTCGTATGAATAAATGATTCCTAATAAACATTATTAAAAATTTGTATTATGTAATCATAATTAGTCTTGTAAATGTAATCAAATTAATCGTGCATACTTTTTAAATGTATCATTTGATGTATCTTTAAATTTTAATCTTGCATTTAATTTCTTGAATAATAACGATATAATTTACTTTTTCATGCCTTGTGAATATTTTTAAATACTAACGATCTATTTAAAGAAAAAATGTGTTACACAAACTTAATGAAATTTATTTAAACTCTATCCCATGAAATATTTGTCGATAGTTCGTAACAGTATTTGTTATTTATCCGCATTTAGCAGACTATTGATAAATGTTGAGCTAAATGGAAACCAATAGTTTGTTGTTCAAGATTGTTTACATACACATGTATAATGTTTTAGAATAAAAGTTATGGTCGTTTTTATTCTATGTTTTCGCGGATTGGGATAGAGAATAATATGTTTGATTCTCATACAAATAAATATCTTGTTCTTAGAAAAACAGATGAAAAACTTTTTATATTTATACTAAATACTTTCAGAAACATAACTTCGGAAATATATAAAGATATATTGATTGCATTAAAAAAAAAAAAAAAAAAAAAAAGACACTCTAATAAATGTATTAAATGCGGATATACTTTATTAAAAAAAAAAAAAATGGCTTATGTTAATAGATTGAAACAAGTGCATGTATACGTAATTGATGCCATTAAAAAAAAAAAAAAAAAAAAAAAAAAAAAAAGGTTCCTATGATAGTAAAAAAAAATTATATATATATATATATATATGTGTGTGTGTGTTGTTCTCCTGTAAAAAGGAAATATATGTATATACTTATTACCGCACTGTAGAACCCAGATTTCCCCAGTTAATGTGGATCAAGACTAACTTGGATAACCGTAAAACGAAAATTTTAAATGAAATTAATCGTGTAGGTCTAAATGTATATTTTAACAATTCCAAAATTTATGCAGACACAAAATATAAAATGTGTATTGTTACGATAATTAAAAATTTCTTAATCTAAAAAGTCGTTAATTACTTTTCGTTTTAACATTTCTTTGACACTTTTCCGCAGCAATAATTAATATTTTTTTTTTTTTTTTTTTTTTTAACTATAACAGGATTATTGTTAACTAATAATTAAGAAAAAAAAAACTTTTTACGACTCCATGCCTTTCACTTTCGGAACGTCTTCGCCGGGGTACCCCAGCGTTCACAACGGCACGGTGGTGCTTGAAGTTCCTGAAATGTACTGTTTCATCTGGCCGCCGCTACTTTTAAGTACAGCGTCTAGAATAAACAGTGTGGAAAGCGGCGAATAAAATTGTATAAAAAAATTAAGCCTGCCACCAGATGTCATTGTAGTCGAAACTAGAGTCACGACAACAAAACCGAGACTCCCTATTGGTTAATTATATGCTTAGATCACGTGATTAAACTGACGAAACTGGGAAAAGCCAATCATGTCTTCGATTTGAGCAATAGCTTCGATCACAGCGACATCTGGGTAAGCTTAATTTTTGTAGCATCATTTTATTATCACGGTTATAGGCGATTGCCACACTGTTTATTCTAGACTCTGTAATTTTAAGTATGTGGCGCCACTTCTGATTTAGCCCCACCGCATCGTTGCCATTGCACGAAAAAGGAAAACTCACAATTTCTACAGCTTCTCTAAATGCGACATATTTATGATTGTGGTAATTCGCCAGTTTTTTAACGTTCTCAAACATAATATTAAGTTCTTTATTTCTTTTGACTTTGGTTAACGCGCTGATGATTTTTCTAGTGGCAAAGCAATCATCCTGCGCATGGTGTTGCTAACCAACATTGTTCTTAGGGTGTTTGGGCTTGATATAAAGACTGCGAGAACATTGTATAAAGACCGTGAAATTTGTACATTACCTGAATGAACTTTGTAAATAGACTTCCACTTGGCTCCGGTCCTCTTCACTTTCATGCAACTTTGTCGCCTTTTGTCGCGAGAGAGCTCTGCTCTGGCGACCTTTGTAATTTTTTTTTTTTTTTTTTTTTTTTTTTTGTTATTTGCTATGCAATAAACAACGGGGGAGGCTTAACCATTGGAGACGGGCTCTTGTGATTCTCCACAGTGTCTTTGTAGCTCCTCTCTAAAGGTTAAAAACGCTCAAAACCACTGCATAGTGGTGAGCGGCTTCTTTCCGCTTTAGAATCTTAGAACCTTAGAATATCTTCTCTATGTTCCTTTATTCTAGTCTTTTTTTTCGTTTTCGTTTTACCAATATAAATTTTTTCGTAATTTGTGTTGCCTGTGTATGGAATTTTATAAATACCGGCTGTTTCTATCGAATGGATTGGATCTGTGTCATTTTGTACAATCCGAAAGATGTTTGGATCAGGTTTATATGGAATCTGAATATTGTGTTTAGCTGCAGCTTTTACCATTCGACTAACCGCGCTTATCTAATTTCATCTTGATCAAGGTTAGTTTCGTTATTAATTATTTTAGATATATATTGTATACTTTTAAGAGATCTTATAATTAAATTAAAACTTTGAAAATAAATATAATCAAAATATATATAATTAAATCTTTAAGTTGTGATTTAGATCAGATATTATTTTTAATAAAATTAGAATACAAAGAGTTACTTAAATATATATATATATATATATTTGAAATATTACACATTGTTTAAGGAAAATATTTAAGTCCAGTGACATTATTAATTTTTTTCTGTTAATAAAATTTTTATTTTGAGTTTAATACTTTAGTAAATTTTAATAATTTATTAAGTATAAATTCCCTTGTAGGGACAAGTAACAGTGAAGCTAAAAATATGTTTAAGTCATTAACAACATAAATTTTATCGTTAATTCTGTGACAGATTACATAATTCTATAATTATTTTAATCTATAATCTATAATAATAAAGGAAGATGTCTGTCTGTCTGTCTGTCTGTCTATTTGTCTGTCTGTCCGTCTGTCTGTCTGTCTGTCTGAGCATCTATACGTTCATCCCCTATTGAACGCAGAAGTACAAAATTTGACATACGGGTGCTCCGAAGCCTGCCCGAATGCATAGTGAAAACAGAATTTAAAAATTTTAATTAGTTGCGAAGATATTAATTAAAATGTAAGCCTATGTCTAATCAAAAAGCGATCTCAATGACTGAGAATTCACCGCGATTGCATAAAAATAGATATTTTAACGAAGTTAAAAACAGTAAAAGTGGAAAATAAATTAGAAATATTAGGCCGATCGTTACGAATTTGGTACGAAATGAAAGGGGATTTTTTTTCCGAATCTAAGAGTGCAAGTGGCTTATCTCTACAGCAATTAGATTTTTTAAAATTAACTAAAGTATGAAATTTAGTTGACAAGAGGCAGAACACTTAATTATTTCATTTATCAAAGATTCTTCAGTGCCAGGTGCTAGACATGCTGGCTTCAGGTTGGGAAAAATTGTTTTTCGTTTTTCGCCCACGTGACAAAAGTAGTGGAAATAAAAAAAGCAGTTTTTGAATTTTTTCAATTTAAAATCGATCAAAAGCAGAACTTCGAAATTGCCCGTCATTATGGCTCACCTGTATGCAGTTAAAAAATCTAAAGTATAGCTTTAAAAATAAAATAAATAGACATATTATATTTATTTAAATTCATTTTTATTTTATCTGTTAATGACACCAAAAGTTACTTTTAACAGAATAATAATGATTTTTTTCCCTTTTTTTTTATGAATTCGGTTGTAAAAAAGCAGTTTTGGAATTCTTAAGTTTTAGACGGATTTCAATAGAAATTGTTTATCGCCCTTGATAGATTAGCCATTTTGAGTCTGAAATATATCAAAGATATTCATTATTGTAATACATAATACATCATTCAAAAGATATTTTAAAGTATTTTTATTGCAGGATATTAAATGATATAAGCCGTTCAAATTCTGTACGAAACTTTAGGAGAAAACTACGGAAAAACCAGAAAATTTGTATTCTTTTATATTTTACAGAGTTTCAAATTCAGATTTTCGCTCACATTTCGTACTAATAATTTTTAACGGTATATAGCCCGGAATTAAGCAAGTTTTGTGGAAAACCACAGGTAAGTCAGACACAAATCTTTAAAAAAAATGTTTGTATTATCTTTGTATTTCAGTTTCTAATTAGTATAATTTCATTTTTATATTATCGAAAGTGGAATTCGAGATTCACCTGATTTACACGTTTTAAGGTGTCCTGATTAGGTTTTCTTTTGTATCTCAGCTACTAATTAAAATAATTTCATAAGTAATACATCATTAGAAAGCTTTGTTGATTTGTAATTGAACAATATATTACGTAAATTTCTACCGCCAGATGGCGCTGTAATATTTTAAAATTTCATTATTTCAAATTCTAATGAACGAGGAAATTGTTGTAAGTTCGAAAACGGGGATAAGGCGCCGCAGTCGCCACCGAGCGGGACTTAGCTAAAGTCAGAAATTTGAAAGATCCTAACATGGTGAGCGAACAGGCTGTTTCAGATATTGAAACAGGAAAAGGGCACCGAAGGCGCTACCGCACGGGATTTTACTGCGATTTCAATAAGCTATTTTCACGATATATCAATAAGCTGTTATTAGACCTGAAACGGGAAAAAGGCGCCGCAGGCGCGATCGAGCGGGAGTTTCGTAAAGTCGGTATTTTCAGGGATCGCGAACCAGCTGGTCGCCGAAGGCGGCTAGTCTATAATAATAAAAGAAGATGTCTGTCTGTCTGAGCATCTATACGTTCAGCCCCTACTGAACGCAGAAGTATAAAATTTGACATACGGGTACCTAGAAGCCTTCCCGAGTGGGTAGTCAAAACAGAATTTAAAAATTTTAATTAGTTGCGGAGACATTAATTAAAATATAGACCTATGTCTGATCGAAAAGCGATCGCAATCACTGAGATTTCACCGCGATTGCATAAAAATAGATATTTTAACGGAGTTAAAAGCAGAAAAAATGGAAAATAAATGAGAAGTATTCGTCAGATCGTTACAAATTTGGTACCAAATGAAAGGGGAATTTTTTCCGAAGCTAAGAGTGCAAACGGCTTATCGATACATCAATTAGATTTTTTAAAATTAACTAAAGTATGAAATTTAGTTGGAAACAGGCAGACGACTGTCTGTGATGAAAACGGAAATGGTTGTAATCAATTATATCACGTGATTTATACTGGGGGGAAAAATTGCAATTTTCAAACATTTTCAAGTTTTCCTTTACCTTACATTTGAATGAATATTCGGCTTAGACAGCATATTATAAAGCTACTGCTCACTTTTCATGAAAATATATGAATAAATAAAAAAAATGACATATTTAGTGGAAAAAGATTAAGTTTTCTTTTTCATTTTTTGAAAATTCGTAGTATTTGGTTTTAATGCCCGATAATTCTGTTGTGAATATTTTGGAAAGAGTACGATTATTAGGGAGGGCTTGAGGGAGGAGGAAAAGGAGCAAAAAAAAAAGAATTACAGCGTTTGAAATTGGTTGGTATATTTAGATTTTAAGGCAAGGTAAATCGATTGCGGATATTTTCGAGTGTAAAATTATTATTATCGACGGAAAGGCGGTGGGGGGGGAGAGTGAAGAGGCAAAGATGTAGAAAAGGAACGGGAGTTTCGGAGAAAACCACGGAACACCCAAAACACCTTTATTCTTTAATATTTTGCCGAGATTCGAATTCCAACTTCTGCTCACATATCGTACTAAGGATTTTTAACGTTATATTGCCCGAAATTATGCAAGTTTCTGAGAAAACCATGGATAAGTCGGACACAAATCTTTTAAAAAAATGTCTATATTAGCTTTGTATCTCAGCTTCTAATTAACATAAATTCATAAGTAATACATCATTTAAAAAGTTATTTGAATTACAATTGATGAGTATGTGTTCCAAAGCTTTGATATTTTAATAATTCAATATCTAGAATTCTACTTAAAATACATCATTTGAAATATTAGGGAGATTTTAAACTTATGTAAGCCGTTAAATTCCGTACGAGAGTTTCAGAGAAAACCACAGAAAAGCCAGAACACATTTATTACAATAGCTACAATTCTAATTATGATGCAGGCTTTCGAATTCCGATACTCCGTTCACATTTCGTATTAAGGATTTTTAACACGCAAGTTTCAAAGAAAAAAAAAACGAAAAAATCAGACACAAATTTTGCTATAACAATGTTTATATTACCTTTGTATCTCAGCATCTAATTAACATAATTTCATAGGTAAAATATCATTTTAAGCCTTTTAAACTGAAATTGAGGAGTACATATTGCGATTTGTCATTTTAATAATTCAATATCTCCAATTCTGATTATAAAAATATTACTTATAGGGAGAAGATTGGGAGACCGTAGGCCCCTCCGGGTTCCGGATTTGCCACGATCAGAATTTTCACGGTCCTCTATATGGTGAGCGAACAGGCTATTTCAAATCGTGAAACGTAAAGCGGCGCCTTAGTCGCCACAGAGCGAAAATTTACTACGGTTAAAAATTTCAAATATATTTGTGGTATGAGCGTGGAAGCTGTTGTATGTTCTAAAACGGGGATAAGGCGCCTCAGGCGCCACCGAGCTGGGCTTTTCTGAAGTCAGAATTTTGAAAGATCGTAACACGGTGAGCCAACAGGCTGTTTCAGATATTGAAACGAGAAGAGGGCGCCGCAGGCGCTACAGAGTGGTAATTTACTCCGATTAAATTTTTCAATAAAGTTATTTTCACTATATGTCAATGAGCTGTTGAAAGACCTGAAATGGGAAAAAGGCGCCACCAAGCGGGAGTTTCGTAAAGTCGAACTTTTCAAGGATCGCGAACCAGCTGGTCGCCGAAGGCGGCTAGTCGTCAATAAAAGAAAAAAAAAATGCATGGTTTCTTAAAGAGAAAAATGTTTTAATAAAGAAACGCATGGAAACTTCCATTTTATAAAAAGATAAATTCAAGTAAAAAAAATTCATTATTAAATATATACTAAATATAAATGTAAATATATTTTTACTGTTATTTTAGGGTCAATTTTAGGGTAAGGAGAGATGACATCTAGTGAAGAAATTTTGAAAGTTCGAAGTTAAAAGATTTAAATATTGAGTTAAATTGATTTTAATTTTTGAGATATGCTTCAGATCAGATAACTTATAGAGTACGATTTGAATATGAAATATTTATCACACACACACACACACACACACACACACACACACACACACACACACACACACACACACACACACACACACACACACACATATATATATATATATATATATATATATATTTATTTATTTATTCATTTAATATTTAATTATACTCAAAATATACATTTTATAGCATTTTTGTTCATTTATTATTCTTATTCTTATTACTTTATTTTTTTTAAAGAAAAAAATGAAAAATTATACATTTTTTCTTTGGAATTTCAGAGGAAAGAATTACTTAGTACTATTTATTTATTTTAATTTTATTAATTAATTTGTTTTATTTAATAGTATTACTGTTATTAATAATAATATTATTATTATGACAAATATATGCATGTGTTATACTTAAAATTTTCAACATATCTGATAAAAGTGAAACTTAAAAATTAATAAAAAATAAACTTATTATTTTTATTTTTATTATTATTATTAAATTTAAAAATTCGATCTTGAAGCAAACCATCCCAAATTCGGACCGACATTGGCACATTTTTTTCGGGCCCCTACCGAATATCAGATATCGGCCCGGTGTCGTATGCCAATAGAAATGGTTTGCCGATTTTTGTCCGTAAGCGGGGTGGAAACAACAACCGACGTTTTTTTCTCCTTACGGTTGCCAGCATTCTACTGACTGCTCGCCGACAGTATTGCGCCTTTACCGATAGTAAATCGATATTGTCGACTGCGGACCGACAGACTTTTGTTTGTTGGGTAACAACTAAAGATTTATTAGATCTCAAATTTCGCTCAGAGGAGCCACAAAAAAAAAAAAATAAATAAATAAAATAAAATAAAATAAAATAAAATAAATAAATAAATAATCAAAAATAATATATATATATATATATATATATATATATATATATTCTTCGATGGCTGTGAATAACATTTTTTTATTTAGATTGCAGGAATTTCCGTAGAGTGATTTTAATTATTATATACAGTGCTTCCTTCAGCTTTCATTAAGAATTTGAATTGATTTTTCTTTCTTAGTCTTAGAATCGGAAGTTCAGAATAACAAGTCTGCAAACAACGCAGACCTCACTTAACGAATGTTAGAATACGAATACGTCTGAAAATTTTGCAGTGGACGACAGGAATTAGAATGTCCTGCATAGTATTTTAATAAAACTTAATTTTCAGTCGTTGCTTTATGTTGCCATCTCTTTTCCTTTGCGGCAGGTACAAACTCTTCTTTACATTCATCACCATCTTTCGGGGGGCGGGTTGGGCATGGTAGACTGGCGATGCAGTGAACAGCTCTTTTGATGTAACTAGGAGTCTTTAGGGCGACAACACGGACGACATGGTCATCATCTGGATGGACCTCCATAATGCGTCCTAGAATCCACTGGCTTGATGTTTCCAATATTAGAATTAACTCTCTTGGCCGAAAATGATTGACTCTGGGTTTCCACTTGCATCGGTAATGCAACAATATTAAATATGACCTTTGCAATGTAGTCCAGAAGGTGGTCTTCATTTTCTGGAGAAGAGACCATCTAGAAGAAAGACTTATAGAAGAATGATTAGTATGGTACTTTGAGGGTTCGGAAAACTGAAAGAGCGGAGCTGCGATGATAAAATGGCTCGGTATGAGGACCTGATAATCAGTTGGTTCTGTGGAAAGTGGCATTATAGGGCGGAAATTTAAGCACGCCTCTACGGTTGTGACTACAATATTCAGTTCCTCAAAGGTTAGAAAACTGTTTTTATAGTTTTTGATAAGATGGTGTTTTTCGCATTTAACTGAGAACTCCCAGAGCCCTCCAAAATTTGGCCTGTAAATTGCCAATGAATTTCCCTATTTCCATTATAATCTTGAATAGACTTGTCGTTCGAAAGAGTTATAAATTACTTTAAATGGGCGTGGGCAGCAACAAAGTTGCAGCCATTATCCGAATATTTATCTGAAGGATAGCCGCGACAGCCAATAAATCTTTGTAGAGAGTGTAAGAAATTTTCAGTGGGTGAATCAGAAATTTTTCAGAATCAGAATCAGAATTTGGCCCGTAAATTGCCAATGAATTTCCCTATTTCCATTATAATCAAGAATAGACTTGTCTTTCGAAAGAGTTATAAATTACTTTAAATGGGCGTGGGCAGCAACAAAGTTGCAGCCATTATCCGAATATTTATCTGAAGGATAGCCGCGACAGCCAATAAATCTTTGTAGAGAGTGTAAGAAATTTTCAGTGGGTGAATCAGAAACTACTTCAAGGTGAATCGCCATGGTGTTCATGCAAACAAATAGACAGATATACGACATAAATGTAGAACTTTTCAGTATGTGGTCACATTGGGTTTAAATAGGTCCCGATTAATCTATGCCTACATGCTGAAAAGACCGACAAGGATTGACTCTTGCACTGGGCATATCGCCCATCATCTGTTGAATTGGGGTTGGTTGTACATTTGAAAATGTAGCGCACATCCTTAGTTCTTTTTTAACTGTTGATCGATTGTCAGAAATCCAATAGGACTGTCGAATTAAATTTAAGACTAGATTTACACGACCATAAAGACTGTAATGGTGGAAATGTCTTATAATGAATGAGGTAAAAGGGTGATTTTTTGGCAATTGCATCGGGTGTTTAGTATCGTAGGACAGAGTGGTGTTTTTTACAATTCTACATCCAACTCGCAATAATTTTTCTGCATCGAGAACTACATTGAGGGCCTTTAATTTACTACTGTTTGCAGCTGGTAGCCACGCTATAAACGGGTAATCTCAGACGCAAAATTAATTCCATGCTCGAATTTGTTAACTGTTTTACGTGCCTCTGAAATTTCCTGATCTGATAATGTCCCTTTCAACTTTATCTGGCTACGAGTGTTGTTTATATATCACTTAATCCATGCCACTACGCGCACAAGTTTTGAGTATGAAGAAAATGTCACAATTAAGTCCCATAGCCTTGATTTATCCACAGGTTTTGAATCTTTAAGTTCATGGGTACTCAGAGCTTGATGTTGAGCTAATGACAATGTTACTGATTCGGGAACTGAGACTGGGATTTTTTGCCAATCGAGGCCAGTTCACAGCAGACCAAATTCCTTTAATTTTCTGGGAACAGTCCACAGGTTGCTCAATCTGCTGGGTTATGTCTACTGCGTAAATGGTGCCAACTGATATGGTCTTTCAAAGGATCTGATTTTGTTACCTCTATGCAGGACAAACTGGTTTCCCTTTCAGGGCGGATTTAGGATACAACTACGTGCGCTGATTGAGTCGGTCCATAGAATAATTTCCGAAAAAGGACAATTTAAAGGATTCTTGAGGACTGTCAAAAGTTTAGACAACAATAAGGCTGACGAAAATTCCAATCCGGGCAAAGTTATAGGTTTTAAGGATGCTACACGTGTTTTCGCTTCGATTAATTTCATGGAAGATGAATATAAACCACATGGATGAATATAAACAAGGATGAATATAAACCACAGAAGCATACACTTTTTTTGACGCGTCACAATAGCCCTGTATCTAGAAAATAGAGCTTGATTCTAGATTTAAAGATCTAAAATTCATTCCAGTTAACTTGATATCTGGTAGTAAAAGATCATCCCACCCAAGATTTTGTTTCCAAACATTTTCTAATAATAATTTTAAAAGAATGGTGGCTGGTGATAAGCAGCCCAAAGGATCAAATGTTCGTACAATCACTGACAGTAATTGTGTCTTTTTTGTGACCATTTCTTCGAGGCTAACCTTGATCTGTAATTATAAGAACTTAAGTTCCAAGTTAAGCCTAAAATACGTTGGGCTTGATCAGGACTCAATGAAAGTTCCGATGTCGTTGATTTTAAAAGTTCTGAGAAATGAGCTAGCGCATCCGGGCAATTTAACGCCCATTTTCACAATTTGAATCCTCCCACATTAAATAGAGCCTAATTACCAAAATTTGTGATGTCTCGACTGATTCAGCACCTTCTCGGAAATCGTCCATATATAAATTGTTATGGGCAGCTTTCACGGCAATGGGATAATTATCTGTCTCATCGATTTATAATTGTCGGATTGTGCGCAGGGCCGAGAATGGGGCACAGGCCGTGCCATAAGTAACTGTATTTAACTTATAAATTCAGAGTATATCTGAGCCATTTGCTCTCCAAAAGATTCTTTAAAAGTTAGTTTCAGGCTCTGCGACCAGAAATTGACGAAACATTTTCTCTATGTCTCTAGTTAAGGCGATTTTATTATCCGAAACTGTATCAGATTATTAAAAATACTTGTTTGTAATTTTGGATCTTTACGCATGTTGGTATTACGTGATTTACCGTTTGAAGTTAAGGCAGAAGCGTTAAAAACAGCACGTAATTCAGTGGTGGTACTACTAGAATAAATGACTTCCTGGTGGGGCAAATAGTAATGTGTTTAATGTTGAGTCCATCAGACCCAAAAAAGAACATGTAACCAAGTCCTGAAAATTCAGACATAAATTGACAATATTCCTTTTTTAGGTTAGAGTCACTAAAAAACAATTTCCCTTTTCCTTAAACATTTGTAGTGCCCTGTTTGCGATTTCCTTTAAATATATTCCTTCATGGAGGGGTAGTCTAAGTATGTATCTACCGTCCCGGTTACGCGTGGTAGAATTTTGAAAAAGTATTTCTGCAGGGTCAGCAACGTCTACTCCCTTCGAAGTAGGGATTGCGTCGTTATCAAAAAATGTATTAAGGTCTAAACAATGAAAAATGTTACTGATGGATTCTTGCTCCGCAACTGCAGTCTTTAAGAGAGGGCCACTGAGCAAATAGCCGAGTGAACTAGGAATGGCATTTGGATCTTCTGATTTCCCATGAATAGGGGGTCCATATATTAAAGATCCAAATATATCCGCACCCAATAAAACGTCGATGGGCTGTGACTTAGAGAAGTTTATATCGGCTAACTGTAAATCATTTGTGTGTGGCTAAGATATGTATTCCTCACCCGGAAATTTCGCAGAAGGACAGTAACCTTATTTACTACGAGTGCCTTCAAAATTTTATGCTGGTTAGAGAAATATGGAGCGAATGGAAACTCCGTAAAGTTTATGCAGGCCTCTGCTGACATACCGTTAATCCCCACAACTCGATGAGAAGTGCCAAACAAAGGCAAATTTAGCTTCTCAACGCAACCTTGTGTGATAAGACTGTTTTGAGAGACACTATCAACAAACGCTCGACACTGAATAACTTTACCAGTCGGTGACCTAACCTTAATAAGAGTGGTAGACAAAAGCACATTTTGATGACTGGATTTAAATTTTGACTGCACGCTAATAGATCAGTAAAAGGACCACATCCCTGATCTGCAGAATTCGGAGTATAAATATTCAAAATATACTCTATAACAAAAATATTCTGTCCAATTGGTGAGTTAGATTGGCAAATCTCGAGCTGGTTGTAGGAACTTTTCCTTGATGCTCCAAACGTCCTCAGTAGGTGAGAGATCCGGCGACATTACTGGCCAAAATAATGTTAGGCAAGCAGGAAAAACTATCTCTGTGGGCTGTCGGGCATGCGAAATTTTCTGTAACAGTTAGTGGCAATAAATCATTATAAAATATATAAAAAACTGGACACTGTAATATTAATTTGTACAACATTCGATTGACACATACAGAATGTTCCCAACTATCTACGGAATTGAGAGGCACGAGTTCCGAGGATAAAGAGTAAAAAATGCTTAAATTAAGGATTAAAAACTATAAAAAGTAATCTAAGGAAAAAACGCGATTGAATTGTATATAAAACATCATCGAAACAATAAAATACTCACATTATAATAAAAATTTGTGTTTTAGATACGAAAGTTTGTAAAACCAATAAACAATATATATATATATATATATATATATGAGGCTACAGTACAATCTGTAAACTAATTTATGCACTAAATTTAATAGTACTGTATGCATACCAATGTTTTAATTTATTCCTGGTCCTTATGAATTTCGCTACTTTTTTATGCTAACTTATTCGTAATTTTCTTCAATATGTAATTACGACTAAATAAGAAGAAAAGTACACTGCAAGAAAAGTGGTGTGGATAAAATGTGGATGCCAGCAATTCTCTATATTATATAAAATACTGGCTTGCTTGGTGCCGCACAGTACTGCCCGAGATATAAAATACAAGTAAGATAGTGATTTATATTTACATAAAAAAAAACAAAAATCATTCACTTTTGTGTCTTGTTCAGAAAACAGTTTCTGTTGATTTCACCCTTTTCTGCGGCCGCGGATAATCCACAATGAGCATAAGCCACTCGCAGATAAAGAACGAGTCAATAAGAACTAGTCGATAAAATCATTTACTTTTGTGTGTTATTCAGAAAACAGTTTCTCTTGATTTCGCTCTTTTCCTGCGACCGCGGATAATCCACAACGAACATAAACCACTCGCAGATAATCGGGAGCTTACTATATTTACCGAATGAATCGAGACTCAGTAAGAACTAGTCGATAAAATTTACAAGGAATATATATTCAAATAACGAATAAAAATAATCTTCCTTTTAAGAATAACAAAAATTGTTAATGACGATATATCAAAGACTGGAATGTTTGTAACATTTTTTTTCAATATAAAATCATATTTTCAAATACATTTCCAAATATACATATCAGAAGATTAGCATATATCCTTAGTCAAATTTTTCTCATTACATATTTTAAGAAAGAAAGAAACAAAATATAGTTAAAATAGCGATGTATGTTTCTTAATGAAGAAGTATGTATGTTCTTATATGAGCGTTTTAAATCAATAAAAACTAATCATTACGCGAGATATCATAAAAATCATTTCACATAAATAAAACTGCATAAGTTATGGATGATATATTTAAGTGGAAATCTATAATACATTTCACTGTTTTAACGATCTTAAAGATTTTCAGAAGTTTAAATTTAGCTATCTTAATTACAATGAAGGTACTGCAGACAATATCCATAGGACGCATACTTACATGTATATATATTTATAAAATGAAATAAAATATTTTTTTTCGATAACAAAACAATAGACGTTGTTGTATGTTAATTTGTGTATATGTTGACAATTACAGTTACAAATAATGTAATATTTTTTAACAGAATAACTAATATGAATATCAACATTGAATTTTAAATTATTGTTTTCATTGTATAATACAAGACATTTAATTAATAGTTTTAATTTTAATATCAATTATTGTAATAACAATAAAAAAGAAGAATTTATAAATACGATATTTCTACTAATGAGATTTTTAATTGAAACATATAATTTGTAACTATTTAATGCTACCTATTTAGACGCATTGATTAATTATCCATTTTTATATTGATTTTATATTCTTTGTAGCTCACGAGGGAAAATCCATTTAAAATTTACTTTAAACTTTCTGTATCTTTTATTTGTATTTCATTGAAAACTTTACATCCGATATAAAAGTATTAGGACATTTGATCTTCAACAACCACTTCGTCACTAGAGACTTTACTTCTTCAGAATTTAAAAAAAGTATCTAATTACAGTTTCTCCTCTAAGAATTTTTCAAAAGAAAATTTGTTAATTGAGTATTTGGATTCCAACTCTAAATAGTTTTTCCTTTCGAAGTTCGTGTTTTGAGGTATTATACGGTTTGTAATGAAAACAAATAAAATTGTAATTTCATGTTAAAGGTCATGAATGTTAAATAACATTTTAGTTAAAAAAAATAGGTAATATATATATATATATATATATATATATATATATTAATAAGTTTAATATGTATTATTTTTTATATTAACGTAGTAAGTAATGAACTTTTAATTAAACTCTTCATCTTTTATCAAAATAAATAAAATATTTAGAGATATATTATATCGTAGTTTAATTTTAAACATTCTTCATTATATGTGAATGGTTCAAAAGCCAATTCGAGTAAAAAAAAAAAAAAAGAAAAAAGAAAGAAAGAAAGAAAATTAAAAAAAATTATGTATACTTCAGTGTTAGAATAGTTGCCACATCCGTCTGATTTAAGGGTAATAAGAAAAACCAACCAGTACTTTTTTAAACTGATCACCCTGTATATATATATATATATATGTGGTTGCATAATGGTCTGTGATATTACCTGGGAGGAGATCCTCCAATTCCATAATTTATGACTTTGAGCAACTGACCAGGATATAAGTTTAATATCCAAAGCGTATCTACACGTGATGCAGCTGTTAATAATGTATAACATTAGAAGCCAACACGGATGAGTTCACACAAAGACGCATTGGCCAGCGTGGTGTGAATTGGTTAATTCCTCCTTCATATTTCAGAATGCCTGTTTCATATGTACAAAGGTCTCCGTAGACCGGAATGTCCCTGCTTTGGACAGAAAGAAGGCAGAAGATGCAAAGAATCACCGTGTCAGCTGTCAAGTACTTTTAATTGCAGATCCTTGAACACAGAATATAGACTCCTTCACCTTGAAGAAGAGTTTCATCATATTACATGGAATAGTGTAGGTCTCAGTGAAGTTAGAAGAAAAGGTAAACATTTTCTAGATTTGAAGAGTGGAAATATGCTTTAATTTCAAGGAATAATAAAGGAAAATTAAGCGGAGTATGAGTTTTCGTTAACAAGAACTTAAAAAACAGAGTAATAAAAGCTACAAGCTTTTCTGTTGGAGTTGCAACACTCACCATCAAGCTCTCTAAGCGTAATAATGCTGAGATAATTCACGTCTATGCTCCAACCAGCACTTGTGAAAACCAAGTTATTGAGAAATTCTATGAGGATGTTACGAAATCAGCAATAACAGAAGGCTCAATTTTAGAAACATTATGGGAGATTTCAATTCTCGAATTGGTAGCAAATATTCAAATGAACATGTAGTTGGTGCATTTGGAAAGGGAACTAGAGATGAAAAAGGATACAGACGGATCGGATTTGCAGAATGTAAGAAAAAAAATATTATGTCGTGAATTATTTTTTTTTTAAGAATCCAAAGAAGAAATAGACATGGAGGAGCCCCAGTGGCGAAACAAGTGAAACAGACTACGTTCTAACTGACCATAAATACATTTTTACAGATTATAACGTGGAAAACAGATTTAACTCTGGTAGTGATCAGACACTGGTACGTTGTAAGGGAAAGTTTCGGGTTGCATTGGCAAGACGAGGTGCAAATTCGAACATAGGTGCAAATTCGAAACAAGTGAATTCAACCACGACTTCTAATAGCTAAAAAACTAGATGTCCTGCTTAAACTAAAGAACATATTTCAATTGCTTGAGGATACTAAAGACATCAATGTGTTCACTGTGAATTTCGTCAATGTTGTTCTGGAATCTGCAAAAAATGTTGCTGGTTCAGAAGAAGAAAAACCTGTTAAAAAAATTTTGGAAGAGACACGACAGAGTAGGAAAATGAAATATAACAAAGAAAACTCTAAGGAAAAATTTTGTAGAAGACACCAGGTAATCCAATTGTAATATGATCCAGCAAATCCTTGAGGTAAATAAAGATTTGAATGCTGCAAAGAGAAATGTGACGCTTGGTAGATCAATAATTCTAGCTTTGAAGACTAAAAATGAAAATATAGTTCAAGAGCAAATTCAAATCAAGAGCAATTCTATCATCAAGAAATCAAGAGCAAATTCTAAAACATGCAGTAAATTTTATTCAGAATTGTACAGCTCACCGGAACGACTTAGTGGCTCACCTACATCATCAAATATAAACGACGCTATGCCAGCAATATTAAAGGAAGAGGTAGCTATCGCAATAAAAGCAATGAAAACTGGAAAAGCTTTTAGTCGAAGACAAAATCACTGTGAATATTTTAAAAGAAGTAGGTAATGAAGACGTTGAAGTTCTTACTGAAATACTCAACAAATGTATAACATTATGTGATGTCCCAAAGAACTGGAGAAATGTCCTCATATTATTCCTCTTTAAAAAAGTTGAAAATAAAGATATTAGAAACTATCTTCCAATAAACCTGCTTTCAAATTTGTATAAAATTCTAATGAAAGTTTTTACAAACCGCTTACAAAAACATTTAGATGCAGTGCAACCTAAAGAACAAGCAGGATGTCGAAGTGGTTTTAGTACCATCGACCACATTCATATAATTAGATAAATTATTGAAATAAGTAATGAATACGAACTCCCTTTGTGTGTGTGGCTTTTGTGGATTATAAAAAGCCCTTTGACTTCGTGTCATCACTAGCACTTATGGATACATTAAGGACTACTAATATTAATTCAGGACATATTTACCTTATTGGAAACATTTATAAAGAAGTAACAGCCAAATTAAAACTCCACAAAATGAGTAATGCATTCAAAATTAGTAAGGGTGTAAAAAAAGGGGATACAATTTCACACAAAATTTTCAAAGCAGTACTTCAAGAAATTTTTAAAAAATAAATTTGGAACAGAAAGGCATAAAAATTGATGGAGAGTTTATAAATCACTTGAGATTTGCTGATGATATTGTACTGTTACCTCCTCTTTTGAGGATTTGCAAGAAATACTTCTAAAATCTGCAGTTTTTCGTATTCGAAATGTTTCGCATGAAATAGTCTTTTATCTAAAAATGAAAAATGAAGCAATTTAAAATAATCTTATTAACCCCTTGAACTGAAATGACGAGTCTAGCTTGTCATGATTTTCCCGACACTAATTATGTTCTTATATGTAATAATAAACATTCATAAAAATGTGTGAAACAAACATTATTTTTAATAATAACAAATTATTTGAGAATCAAAACAAGTAAATTTCTAAATCAATCCCTCCTCTTAAAACTAAGAAAATTAAATTGTCTGCATGCGCAGTGCTGACTGAAAATAAATTGCAGTTCAAGGGTTTAATTTTCCATGTGAAAGACGTCTCCAAAGCAAATGTCACCTGCTGAGACCCATCATTTTGGTGGTATTTGGTATGTACAATAGCACGTGCTATATGCTCGTGACATAAAAATTGTCCTCATAATCTATGAATTAAGCGGTCAATTTTTCCAAATACTGGCGACTTATCACTATTAAATTTTGATTTGATCAAAATGAGGATATTTGATTCGGACTCGCTGTACAATATATCTATATATACATCGTAGGTACTAACTCTCCCGTTATTCACTGGAGACCTCTTGACAGAAAATTTCTGCACAACATTTCAATTTATTTTACCATAGGGAGTAAGTATAGTACATATATATATATATATATATATATATATATATATATATATACATATATTAAATATTAGGGCTAAATCTGATTTAAAAGTTTGAAATATTTTACAGTATGATATATATATAAATAATTCGAAGGAATTTTAAAAACAAATCATGCATGATTGTGAAAATTGCAACACCAGGAATGATTGCGAATATAAAAATTATATTTATTCGGCACATACATTATAGTAGGAAGAACAATTGATTAAATTTCCAGGAAGTTTTATTTTGAATTTATATATATATATATATATACATCACAGGCTTTTATAATTAAAGTTCACCTATTTAGAAGGCTCTACATTCGGTTCTATGTCTCCAAACAAAACATAGTTTCACTAATATGCGGTACAAATAATGCGCTCTGAAAAAAATAAATAAATAAATAAAATTGAGGAATTTTATGCTTTACGGTTATTAATATATACACACATATATATATATTTCGATAATTTTTATTGAATTAATTTTTATGAAAAATTAAATAAATTGCTGAAAGATATATATATATATTTAAAAAAAAACTTGTAGAAATTTAGATTAAAAATTTTTAATGTCACGTAATAGATAAAGTTTTAACCACATTTTTATTTCAAAAATAGATTTGTATTGTTTTCAGTATTTACTGGTGCTAAAAATTATAAATGAGTTATTTTAACTTTTTTTTTTTGTTTGTTTTTAATTAAATATTAGTTTTGTGCAATTTCTTTGTGAAAGTTTTCATTAAAAATGTTTTAATCGAAACGTTAAAATAAAAATTTAAAAAAAGGAAGAAATAAATGATTATTTATTTCGTTAAAGTTTACCATATGCAAGAAATCGAATATATAATATATATATATATATATATATATATATATACATATTTATAGTTTTCAAAAAAATTTCGAGAGCAATTTTCGCACATTATATATGCATTTTGTTTTTTATTTGTTTTTTTCTAGCACTGTAAAAACTGTATGCAATATAAAAGTTTTTACTTTTTTTTTTCTTATCCGTATAGTAATTGAAAACTATGATAATGAATATAAATATTTTTTAACTTACTATATTATTACTTTATTTTTTCCATTATTTTTTAGTCTTAAGTAAAATTACTAACTTTTTTGCACAATAATATGGTCATTCCGTTACTGCAAAGAGTTCTGTGAAAATGCATCATTAATTTCTTTAAGACCTTTGTAAATGTACTTGGCTCCTTGCAAGTAAGGTTGAAAAATACTAATGAAAAATGACGATTTATTTAATGGGATTTCGGAATAAGACAATTTCGATCGATTTTTCAAAGAAATATAGAAACCTTATCGTGTAATTCATTTGTAACAAATTGCTTTCAAAGTTACTTTTTTCTTAATTCTTCCCACGCTTCTGAAAAGTTTTATAATAAGAAAATTATTTCTAAAAAATTATATCATTTATCATAAAAATAGTAAAGTTAATGGATACTTAAGTTTCGTTATGAACTTTAATTTTTTACGAGTATTTCATTTCATTTTCACAATGTATTACAATTTTTTACAGATTAAAATACGAAAATATCTATTATACGTTTGACATACAGAAATTATATTTCTTTAGATTAATATTTACCATGGGAAAAACATCGCTTTACATTGATTAGAATGATATTTTAAATTTCTATACTATGTATATATATATTACACATCGGCAAATATTACATGGTACTTTACAGAAAAAAAAATACTACAATATTACATTAATTTTAAATACATTAATTTATCTCCCACACAAATTTCTATTTAATTTAAGGGTAGATCATATTTGTTGAATTTCAAACTTTTATACTCATTTAAATTACCATCGATGTCTAAGTTTGTTCATCACGATCTTTAAATATTCTGATGCGTATTTATAGTAATTTTGACGGCCAGTGACGTTGAAAAAATATCATAAGAGTTCAATTTCAACTACTCAAAAGAAATTGTTCGAAAGATTGATTTAACACTTTCGAAGACAATTGTTAAGTAAAAATTACCACAATATGTCCTACTTAAATAAAAAAAAAAAAAAAAAATGGCATTCTGAGTAATTACATTTTTTCTCACAACAGAAGAATATTATCCCGCAGATTATTTATGTGCAGACTTATATAACTGTTTGTGGAGAAACACTAAATAATAAATAACACAGCTTGAACTGTAATCTCAGATAGGCCTTTATTTTTCAACTCAACCAAATTCTACACCAGTTTATATACAAATAATGAACTTCCTAGATCAGGATATTCCATAATGTGAAAGTTCAGGAAGTTGCATAACATTAATAGAATAATTAGCATAAACATAAATAAAATAATGACTTAATGAATAAATGAGAAAGAAACAATTTAGATATTTAAACATAAACCATTTTAAACAACTTGCTTTAACGGGGATAGAACGCATAATGTCTGGTTTCGTGCCCCTGTACTTACTTCGGAGCCACGGAGTTCCCAAATGAAAAAAAAAAAAGAACTTTTGTTAAGATATTTTAATATTTTTAATTGACGGATACTGCCCGTCAAACATTGAATGAAGTGTTGTCAGACATTTTCATTAAAAATCCATCACTATCTTTTAAATGTAACAGTTTTAAAATCATTTTTAAGATTAATCGTGCATTATATATATCAAATATCATTTCACAAAATTATTGCTGACTATTGAATAAGAAAGTTACAAAATTTGGCAACACCGGTTGAATGTGAAACTCGGTTAATAGATCATTGGCGTGATGTGATAAATAAAAATGTTTTATTCTAGGTGTCATTATATATATATATATATATATATATATATATATATATAACTCGTTCGCCTTTACATTGAAAAATACATTACTTTACGCAGAATATATGAAAAATACTATTCACTGTTATTCAACAATATTGAATATGTATTTATATATATTTTCTTGTTTATAAGAAATCGTCGTTATTCGTAGAACAGATGAATATATCCAATTTTCAAGCAAGTAAATAATAGAAAATAATATGTCGATATGGTATTTCAGAAGGTATATTTTTAATATATTATGATAAAGACCCATGTTTGATCCTGGTCTGAAATCTAAAAATTTATTTGTTATTTTTTACATTTAAAGAGAAAAAATAAAAAACACATCAAATATATATATATATATATATATATATATATATATATATATGATAGATCGTAGGATACTTGAATATTCTTTAAATATTTTTAATATATACTTTTTTTTTCTTTTTAATCCATTGTTCATTTTTTTTTTCGTTTCGTAAAAAAGTTTTTTTTATATCTTTTTTAACTCTAAAATTTTAAACACACACACACACACATATGTATACATATATATATTAAAGTTACCAAATTAATATATATATATATATATATATATATATATATATATATATATATATATTATTAGTTTTTCTTTTTTTAAATTGACAATAATGAAAATTTAAAATAAAAATTAATGTATATCTCATAGTATGATTATTGTCTTTTAAATATATTCCTTCTAAAAATATATTTAAATCAATAGAATTGCGAAGTTTATAACTTAGTATGTTTCAATTATTTCAATTATAGTTATTTACTTTTATTTGCCATAATTATAAACATTTTTTCTGCTTTTAATGCTTTTTATAATACGATAATCTTCTTCTGTGCCTTCAATGGCCTAATTTATTTTCTTGACGTTATTTATATAAAGCTTTTATTTCATTACTTCCACTCTTGTGCTAAGCACAATAATAAATCATGTACAATTAAAAGATAAGAGAGTTAATATTTATTTAAGAAATAAGCAGCTTGTTAATTTTAATGAACTATGAAAAGCATAAAAAAAATTATGTAGAGATTAACCATTTTTAATAAAATCCTTTCTGAAGAATAAGTATGTATTTTTGAAAAATAATTCACTGAAAATTACAACAAATAAGCATTAGTAATAAATATGATTTAATAATAAGTGTGTAGTGTTAATCCAATTATTTTAATATATATATATATATACATATTAGATTTAATTTTTAATTTTTTTAATTAGATTTAAACTGACAGTATGATAATCTTTATATTAATTAAAATGCTAAAGTTTTATTGGATTTGATAATGTTGCCTTTGTGCACCATATTAAATATAAAAAGCTCTATTTACGTTTAGACAATATTTCAAAACCTATTTATTAGAAATATTTCAATGATACAAATAACAATTAAATTAATTTAAATAAAATTTCAAAAAGTGATATTTTAAGAATGAAAAATATGTTACATATCTCATATGTTTTATTAATAATTTTCTGTAATATTTTTTCTTTTCAGACATTTTCTTCATAAAGTTATTTTTCAATTTTTAAAACACAAATTTAAATTGAGACTTTATTTAAAACTATAATTTATTATTAGTATCTTTTTAAAAGACAACTACAACATTTAAGATTATTCTTTTAAATGTCTTAGAATAATACGTTATGAATATTCTAAAATTTGTGAATATTTCAAAATTATGAATAATTCAAAAAGGAGCTGTACAGTTACTTATTTCTACTAAATTAATCTATTTTTTACATGTATCGAAAATGTACATGTATACATGTAATATTACATGCATCTCATAAAATAACCCTCTTATGTGGTGAAATTAGTTAACTGGTCAGACTAACTGACATACACAGAATATGCTAAAAATTTTTAAAGACACCACTTTCTTTGTTATTGCAAGATGCTTTTACGCATTTGGAAAGTGATTATAAATATCGAATTCAAACTTTAAGAATAATTATAAATTAGTATTCAAAAAAATTGATTCTACAAATCTTCATCTAATCAAAAATTTCGTATTGAAAACATTTATGTTTCTTTAAAAAAATTTTTTAGTTAAATTTTTTATAAAAAAAAAAAGAATCATTTATGTTTCATTTCAATAATAAAAGGTAAGAAAAACTTACATTTTTATCTGGTAAATACACAATCACAAATTATTAAAGACATAATACTGATAAAATTACATAAATACTTAACGCGCGCTAACAATACACAATATTTATATTTTGTAAACTTAGAACATTCTTTTTCCCTTGCTATCGAACGCACAATTCCTCTCGTGCGCGCAGGCGCAGACGATCGGATTACAAAAAGTTGAAGTGGAAGTAGCGATTTTCGCAACAGTTATTGCAAGATGCTTTTACGCATTTGGAAAGTGATCGTTTTACAAATGCTTACTGAAGATCCAAATAAGTTATACGCTTAGTTAAAATTTTCCACTTTAATCAAACCTTACATAAAACAATCATTAAGTTTCAACTTATATACATATTAGTATTTAATATTTAAAACTATTCTAGAGCTATAAAACTCCATTTATTTAAAACAAATTTATTTAAAATAGTTTAGCATGTATTATACAGCAAAGGTTTTAACTAAGAAAGCCTTTTATCGAAGACAAAAATGAAGAAAAATAAAGTAAAGTAAGATTTCATTATGTTACATGAGAAAATATTAGCTTATAATTGGGAAGTAAAAAAATGTACTTCCAATATTTCATAAATATGTATGATATGAAATTAATAATAATGCATTGTATTAATTATCTGTATAAAATCAATAACTTACTATGCCGCTAAAAAAAATATGTTATACATTAATGCATTTCTCATTCCAAGAATGGACACAAGCTAATAATCTATAAAAATATACTGATATCACTAAATAAAACTTCATATTAGCATTGAATATTATAAATATTACTAAAAATGCATTCACTTTACATACATTCTATATAATGCATTTTAACTAAAATGTTTAAGTGTTCAATATCAGGTTATATTAAAAATACTGAGAAAAATACTCTACTTCAGGAGAATGCGTTATTATGCATGTTTGATCCTGGTCTGAAATCTAAAAATTTATTTGTTATTTTTTACATTTAAAGAGAAAAAATAAAAAACACATCAAATATATATATATATATATATATATATATATATATATATGATAGATCGTAGGATACTTGAATATTCTTTAAATATTTTTAATATATACTTTTTTTTTCTTTTTAATCCATTGTTCATTTTTTTTTTTCGTTTCGTAAAAAAGTTTTTTTTATATCTTTTTTAACTCTAAAATTTTAAACACACACACACACACATATGTATACATATATATATTAAAGTTACCAAATTAATATATATATATATATATATATATATATATATATATATATATATTATTAGTTTTTCTTTTTTTAAATTGACAATAATGAAAATTTAAAATAAAAATTAATGTATATCTCATAGTATGATTATTGTCTTTTAAATATATTCCTTCTAAAAATATATTTAAATCAATAGAATTGCGAAGTTTATAACTTAGTATGTTTCAATTATTTCAATTATAGTTATTTACTTTTATTTGCCATAATTATAAACATTTTTTCTGCTTTTAATGCTTTTTATAATACGATAATCTTCTTCTGTGCCTTCAATGGCCTAATTTATTTTCTTGACGTTATTTATATAAAGCTTTTATTTCATTACTTCCACTCTTGTGCTAAGCACAATAATAAATCATGTACAATTAAAAGATAAGAGAGTTAATATTTATTTAAGAAATAAGCAGCTTGTTAATTTTAATGAACTATGAAAAGCATAAAAAAAATTATGTAGAGATTAACCATTTTTAATAAAATCCTTTCTGAAGAATAAGTATGTATTTTTGAAAAATAATTCACTGAAAATTACAACAAATAAGCATTAGTAATAAATATGATTTAATAATAAGTGTGTAGTGTTAATCCAATTATTTTAATATATATATATATATATATATATATATATATATATATATACATATTAGATTTAATTTTTAATTTTTTTAATTAGATTTAAACTGACAGTATGATAATCTTTATATTAATTAAAATGCTAAAGTTTTATTGGATTTGATAATGTTGCCTTTGTGCACCATATTAAATATAAAAAGCTCTATTTACGTTTAGACAATATTTCAAAACCTATTTATTAGAAATATTTCAATGATACAAATAACAATTAAATTAATTTAAATAAAATTTCAAAAAGTGATATTTTAAGAATGAAAAATATGTTACATATCTCATATGTTTTATTAATAATTTTCTGTAATATTTTTTCTTTTCAGACATTTTCTTCATAAAGTTATTTTTCAATTTTTAAAACACAAATTTAAATTGAGACTTTATTTAAAACTATAATTTATTATTAGTATCTTTTTAAAAGACAACTACAACATTTAAGATTATTCTTTTAAATGTCTTAGAATAATACGTTATGAATATTCTAAAATTTGTGAATATTTCAAAATTATGAATAATTCAAAAAGGAGCTGTACAGTTACTTATTTCTACTAAATTAATCTATTTTTTACATGTATCGAAAATGTACATGTATACATGTAATATTACATGCATCTCATAAAATAACCCTCTTATGTGGTGAAATTAGTTAACTGGTCAGACTAACTGACATACACAGAATATGCTAAAAATTTTTAAAGACACCACTTTCTTTGTTATTGCAAGATGCTTTTACGCATTTGGAAAGTGATTATAAATATCGAATTCAAACTTTAAGAATAATTATAAATTAGTATTCAAAAAAATTGATTCTACAAATCTTCATCTAATCAAAAATTTCGTATTGAAAACATTTATGTTTCTTTAAAAAAATTTTTTAGTTAAATTTTTTATAAAAAAAAAAAGAATCATTTATGTTTCATTTCAATAATAAAAGGTAAGAAAAACTTACATTTTTATCTGGTAAATACACAATCACAAATTATTAAAGACATAATACTGATAAAATTACATAAATACTTAACGCGCGCTAACAATACACAATATTTATATTTTGTAAACTTAGAACATTCTTTTTCCCTTGCTATCGAACGCACAATTCCTCTCGTGCGCGCAGGCGCAGACGATCGGATTACAAAAAGTTGAAGTGGAAGTAGCGATTTTCGCAACAGTTATTGCAAGATGCTTTTACGCATTTGGAAAGTGATCGTTTTACAAATGCTTACTGAAGATCCAAATAAGTTATACGCTTAGTTAAAATTTTCCACTTTAATCAAACCTTACATAAAACAATCATTAAGTTTCAACTTATATACATATTAGTATTTAATATTTAAAACTATTCTAGAGCTATAAAACTCCATTTATTTAAAACAAATTTATTTAAAATAGTTTAGCATGTATTATACAGCAAAGGTTTTAACTAAGAAAGCCTTTTATCGAAGACAAAAATGAAGAAAAATAAAGTAAAGTAAGATTTCATTATGTTACATGAGAAAATATTAGCTTATAATTGGGAAGTAAAAAAATGTACTTCCAATATTTCATAAATATGTATGATATGAAATTAATAATAATGCATTGTATTAATTATCTGTATAAAATCAATAACTTACTATGCCGCTAAAAAAAATATGTTATACATTAATGCATTTCTCATTCCAAGAATGGACACAAGCTAATAATCTATAAAAATATACTGATATCACTAAATAAAACTTCATATTAGCATTGAATATTATAAATATTACTAAAAATGCATTCACTTTACATACATTCTATATAATGCATTTTAACTAAAATGTTTAAGTGTTCAATATCAGGTTATATTAAAAATACTGAGAAAAATACTCTACTTCAGGAGAATGCGTTATTATGCACTCAAATGTAAGATTTATTGCAGTTTCAAACATAAACATAATTATTTAGCTCTAAGTCAACTTGTACAATTTAAAAATTTAAACTAAACATTTTTTAGTTACAGACACTATCTGAATTTCTCACAAATATTTGTGACACTTCAAGGAATGTTAATAGAAGACTATGGAAAGCATGAACAAAAGAATGTATGATTGTGTAGATGTGCTCCCATTTACATGCAGATCTGTCTTACGTGTGCAGGCAGTCTAAAAGTAGACAGTGTGTCTTTATAAAAGTGGGACAAGTATACGTTTAATCAACTTGTAGGTATGCATTTAATTTACAATGCAACTGGGCAAATATTTTTTAAACATACACAAATATATGCATTGCACTACCCGAAGGCGTGTCAGTCATCTCATTACATATATTGAATGTCGATTGGCGTCTTTATCAATTACCATTAATGTAAAAAATATATATATTTTGCTAAGCACAATTGTCGATAGACATGTAAAACCATTTGAATCTGTGGTACACGTTGATTTCAGCTGCGTTCTGCAACATGTGCATAGTTCTGAAATAGCTTTGTTTTCCAATTAGATGCAAATCTGCAAGACTTTTAAATGTAAAATAGTTTATGTCACTGTTTTATAAGCCCCCATCATACGCCTTCAGGCATTTGTTTGTGCCTATAAGTTTGTGGGGTCTGCACATCTTTTAACTTAAGCAGAAATTCTGTGAAAAATTTTGCGCACGCAAAATAATAACTGTATTGACTTTTTGCAAAACTAAACCAATTCAACTGAGCATGTTGGCTGTTTACGGTTCGATTGTGTGTTGCTTACAGTACGCACGGCTGTGTCGTGCACACAGTAATGTTTTCCTAACTCCTCGAGCAAACATCTTCACTTGAGTTTTCTAAATATTTTTAAAATTAATTATTAAGTTTGTTAAGAATTGTTTAAAAAAATATTTCCTCTATATTATTATCGGGATTATCTGAGTCCCCCATAATAGGGACTTTGTTGAACACGCTGCATTTCTTAGAGTAAAGTGAGCTAGGCTCGTTTTTATCTTTTTGCATCGCCTTCTATGTTCGATATTCAATTTTTGGAATGGTTTTGATAGCTGATAGCTTCTGACAGCTGTATTTTCACAATCAATAGTTTTGTTAATTTCAACATAGAAAATGCTAAATTTTCACTTGGAAAAAATATTTCAAAATTATGTATTCTGGTTTCTCTACTACCCTGGGCTTTTACGATTACTTCTTCATATATATATATATATATATATATATATATATATATATTAATGTACAAAATTAAAATTTTCTTTGTTAATGGAGATAAGCTGCATACTATTCATTTTTATTTTTTGTTCTTTATACTATACTGACATTTATTGCCTAATTGTAGGGCTAACTTTTTCACATTATAAATTATCTAATCACCAGTTTCGTGTTAATATCTATCTATATCTATATCTATATCTATCTTTACCTATCTATATATATTGTCACATGTACAGTCACCAAAAAAAAAAAAAAAAAAAACCCACCTAATTTCGCCATAAATTGTCATAGAAACATGTGGTTAGTACCAATCGATTTGTGATAACGTCTACTTTATAATGGTATAGTTACATTTTGCTTAGGGGGTCGTCTACATATTAAAACTGGCATCAACTTCAATTTTTTCAATGGTAACTCCCATTTTTTATAATTTATTTGAATTATTTGAATCAAATCATCGCGGAAAATGAGTTTATATATTTTGCTTAATTTTTCATTTAGTTATAAGCTGTCAAAGTTGGGGGATGCTAATGTTAAATGAATGTGACAAACATTCATTCATATCGTCCCAAAAAATTAGTATATTCAAATTCTGTTTTTTTTTTTTTTTATGCGTTAGAATGAAGTGACCCAAACATATTCCAAGCATATTTTTGATAAAAAAAACATTTTTTGAATTATGAAAATTATTAATAAATTCATATTTGAAAAAATTATGAATTATGACCTATGTTAATTTTCGCACGAATTGAACGGGCATCAGCAAAAACATGGGTTTCCAAATTTACAGCTCGTTCCTAACATTATTTTTTGAGTTACAGTGATATTTCATTTTTTACTGCTGTTAGGGGGCGTCACTTTTTATAATTTGTATCCTCTGTGAGTCAATATATCTATACTTTTTGACGAAAAACTATTTTAATTTACCTTTATGTTATTCTAATTGTTTTCTAAGGAACATTTCGATGTTTATTATACAAATTGGTTTATTTTTTATAAAATTATCGCAATGTAGGCAAGAGATTGGGAAAGAATTCCAAAAGAAATGAAGCCCCGCCTCTATATTGCGGAAACAGTATTTAAAAAAAACTACTTTGCATACTCGTATATGACTCTATATGTGACGCTGGTATCCATAAATGTCAATCGCATTTTCTACATTGAATGCTGAAGACAAAATTTAAATGATTTAATTGGAAGTATGCAAAATAATTTTGTTTTTTAATGTAAAGTTTTAGAAAAATTGTGTAAAGGCGTGGCTTTTGTTGCGAAAAGGAGTTTACTCGATTCTGAAATGTTAAGTCTTTGTTCCTTAATATTACATAACTTTTCCTAGTTTCCCACTGCTAAAATTCTGTTTTATCCCTGTTGTCGTTTTTTTTTTTTTTTTTTTTTTTTTTAACTTGAATATTCTAGGATTCGTGCACCTCATGATTTAGAAAACGCGGTAAGACGAGGATACGCAGTGAACAATACATTTTTTTCCTTTTTTTTTTTTTAAATTAATATAAATAATATTCATTATTTTTACCAGATTTTTTAAAACAAATTTTCTGTTTTAATTTTCTTGTGATATTTTCTCATTTGTAATAAAATATAAAGCTTTTATTAAATGTTTTTTTTTTTTAATACTAAATGATATAGTGGAGAATAGTTTTTTTTTTTTTTTTTTTTTTTTTTAAGTTTCTAAAATCTATTATTGAAACAAAGCGCAATATTATTTATTTTCGATTATTCGAATCACGGCGTAAAACTGGCGTCAGATTTATTATGGAAAAATGATTTAAAACAAAGTAATATGCGTTATTACTTTTAATGCTAAGTTTATACTTGACACCTAAGTTTTAATTTTGTGTCAAGTATAAAGACGTATTCCTTAAAATTCACGTATTCACGTATTACTTAAAATAGAAATGATTTTGAACAGTATCTCCTTTTTATTGAATATTAAACACTTTCGCAACCGCATGTTTTTGTCTTTTAGATAGTCTGTTCCGCCTGTGGGCGTTATTCATTCAAACTACATCATTATGTCAAAACGAGGTTTTCGTAATCCATATTTATTTTACTAATGAATATACATAATTATTATACTGTTTCTGCTAAAAGTATTTGTATTCATACTATTTTGTTTATATAAATATGAATATAAGGAATATCCTTAAGAAATATAGTAACACACAATTTGTGAAAGAAACGCCCACTGGAGGAGTTACAGATTTCCAATGCCATGGATCTTCGTCAGCGGTCGCGAAAGTGTTAAATATCCTTCTCAGATTTTAGCTTAAATCTTGTTATCTATATTGTTATCTATATTGTTGTATATTATTTATTGTTGGTTTGTACGCCTAAAATTAAATGTAAAACTTTATAGTAACCCTTTCATGCGGTTCTTACTGCATAAAATAAGAATATACCCAAAAGAAGTATATAAATCTTTTTTTTAATATTAAACACTTTTTTTTTTTTTTGATAACCGGTATTAATATTATTATTATTATTCTATTATCTTAGTATCTAGATTTTTCTAATTCAACATTCTAGGTTTCATATGACTCAAGCTATTTAACTATTCGATGTTTAATAAATATAAATCAATAAAAAACTTTTATTTCGTAAGCTAACATAGAGAGTTTTTCTAATTGACATCGTTTTTTGTTTTTTATTAAGATTTCTGTACTTTGTTTCCGGTGTGAAACTTAATAAATAATGGTTATTTTGTGGTAGATCAAGAAATTTTTTTTTCTATATACATAGACGGACCCCTAACACATTTTTACTTGTAACTCTATTTGTAATTGATATAAATTACATAAATAGGTATATTTTCCGAACCGCCTTGATCTCAGAAATCTGAATATGATGTGAAAAATAGGGGTTGTCAGTGAAACGTTTATGCCTGTTTTAATATGTAGATGACCTCTTTAGTAAAATCTAACTATACCATTAAATTCTAGACGTTATTACAGATCGATAGGTACCAGCCGCCTGTTTCTACGATAATTTACGGCGAAATTAGGTAGGGGGGGTGGCGTTTTTTTTTTTTTTTTTTTTTGTGACAGTACATATTTTATACTTTATTTAAAAATTGTTAGCTTGTGTAGACGTTATCTGCAATATTTTTAATTCCTTGAATTATTATTTAATTGTGGGCTGTATTACTATTATTTAAATTGCGGGCTATATTTAAAAAAATTATCATGGCTTCTAGTAGCTTAGAAACAAATGTCAGTATTTCTTAGGTGGCAATAAAAACACCCCCCTTTTGTGCAGCAAATCTTTAGCTTACATGCTCCTGGACAGTAATTTTATTTGATGGTCGATGCCTCAGACATTGCTGTCGGAGCAGTTTTAAATACCCAGATACAAAGTTGGTCTCAACCATTAGCATTTTTTTCTCGAAAACTTTCTACTGCAAAGCAAAAATACAGCACATATGACAGGGTGTTGTTAGCTATATACTGTGCAGTTAAATATTTTCGACATAGTTTAGAAGGTAAACATTTAATAATTTTTACTGATCACCGTCCGCTTACTTATTTTTTCACAAAAAAAAAAATGAAATTATGCTTCACCTAAGCAAATTTGGCACTCGAGTTACATTGCTTATTTTAGCACACATCCATTTCAGGAAACAATAATATTCTTCCAGACACCCTATCTCGCATTAGTGAAATCAAACTTGACTCACCTGTTGAATTTAGTGCTATAGTAGAAACACAAAAAAAAGATTGAGATATAAAATTGCACCTCGGCAATCAACGTTGCTCACTTAACTTTAATAATCTACAACTAAATGACAACCTGCATATTTTATGTAATTCCAGCTATAACAAGATACGACCATATGTGTCTGTTGAGTTTAGGAAAAAAGTATTCCACGCATTGCATAGTCTTTCCCATCCAGGTGTTCGTGCTACCAAGAAATGCATTTTAGAACGTTTTGTGTGGCCATCTATCTGCTAGAAAGGATAATGTTGCGTGGACACGGTCATGTGTGATCTGTCAAAAATTAAAAGGGTCTCGGCACACTCGAAGCTCTCTCCCGCAATTTTATTTACCTTCTGTGAGATTATAGCACATTCATATCGACTTAGTTGCCCCTTTACCATCATCTAATGGTTACCAGTATCATTTTACGCGCACTGATAGATACACTAATAGGTGGCCAGGTCCATACCTGTTCCTGATATGGCAGCAAAAACACTGGAATTGTTTTTGTGTCCAGTGTCCAGGACTGTTTTTGTGGAACACTGGGTTTCCCGTTTTGGTGTACTGTGATATATCACCACTTATCAAGGTCGATTCTATGGATTTATAATACTAATAATTTAGGTAAGTACCATGAAATCATTTCAAAAATTATCTAAGGGACACATATTATAAATAGGAATGCAATATATATATATATATTTTTTTCTTTCGATAACAAAACAACAGACTCTCTTCTAAATTACAAGTTTCCAATTAGAATTACAAATATTTGGATATTTTGTTTAAAAAAATATGTTTAGTAGCATTCGATTACAAATTGTTGTTTACTTGTACAGTTAAAAAAATCATCTAAATGTATCACTTTAAAAGTTAATTATTGTAATAAATGTGCAATTATACATTCTACATTTCTAGTAATATATGTTGAAAGATATTAAATACTTTTTTTTTTTTACTTTAATGTAACCTATCCAAATGCAATGAATAATTATTCTTTATAAATTGATTTTTTTTTATGTCTGTCTCATGAGGGTAAACGCAGTAAAAATTTACTTTGAACTTTCTGTTTCTTTTATTTGTATTTCACAGAAAACTTTACAACCACTTTAAAAGTATTTGAAAATTTGATCTTCGAAAAAACAATGACTCTAGAGACTTTATGTCTTCAGGATTTAAGAAAAGTATCTAATGACAGTTAATCATTTAAAAATGTTTAAAAAGAAATTTTTAATTGAGTAATTCGATTCCGTAACTAAATATTTTTTTTTCTTTCCAAGATCGTGTTTTAAAGTATATTTGGTTTGTAGCGAAAGAAAATAAAATTCACCATTTCATACTGAGAGTCATAAATTGAAAAGATCCTTTCTAATATAAGACAATGTAAATCAATATGTAAATCAATTCATGTAAATCAAACATTAGGTGTCAGATTTGTAGTAAGAAACATTTGAAATGTATGTGTCCCACGTTGGAGTCTAATAAAAATAATGCAGGTTCTAGGTTAACTTTCGAATCACGATGAAATAAAAGAAAAGTGCGTTGACACACTATTTACACAGAAACAAACAAAATCAAAACATTATGATACTAACAGTTTATTTTTGCAATCTTTAGTTGTAATGTTGCATTGAAAAAATGCGAAGCGCAAAGCGAGAGTTGTCCTAGATACAGGGTCTCAGAAATCCTACGAGGGTTGCTATTTATATTTCTGGCCTTGGCAACAGTAAGTGTTGCTAGGCGACTGCAGACGATTTTAATCGAAAGTTTGATATTTTTAAACGTAAATTCAGCAGACGATTTACCATTATAGCTTTATTTGTGTTGTTGACAGTAAATTGAAAAGTTCTTCTCTTTCAAAAAATGGAATTGAATCGTGAACATTTTCGTGCGATTATTTTTCATAACTTTCGACGTGGATTGTCAAGACAAGAGTGCTTCGATGAATTTAATTCTTTATACAGCGATAAAGCGCCATCCTACAGCACTGTAAAAAATTGGTATAACGAATTTAATCGTGGTCGATGTTCGATCCAGGACGAATCCCGTGCAGGTCGTCCAAAATCCGTTGTTGTGCCAGAAAAGATCGATGCTGTGCGTGAACTGATAAAGCAAGATCGTCATGTGACATACCGTGAGATTGAGGCGTCTTTGGACATTAGTATGTCTAGCATCAATAAAATATTGCATGAACATTTGAGCGTAAAAAAAATTTGTTCGCGTTGGATCCCGCATAATCTGACAAACGCTCAAAAAAATGCTCGTGTCGATTGATGCAAGGAAATGTTGGAAAAATACGTTCAAGGTACATCAAAGGCTGTGTATAACATCTATACAGGTGACGAATCATGGATCTATGCATATGAGCTGGAAACAAAACAGCAATCAACTGTATGGGTCTTCCAAGGCGAGGCAAAACCAACAAAAGTTGTTCGAGGAACAAGGACATCGAAACAAATGATTGCCTGTTTCTTCGGCATTAACGGTCATGTGGCAACAGTGGCGTTAGAGCAACGCAGGACGGTCAATTCTGAATGGTACACGACCATTTGTTTGCCAGAAGTCATCGGAGAAATTCGAAAAAAGCAGAAGAACAGGCGAATCATTCTTCATCATGACAATGCGAGCTCTCACACATCGACTCAAACAAATGCATTTCTGACTGAGCGAAAGATCGAACTGATGGGTCATCCGCCGTACAGCCCTGATTTGGCACCCAATGACTTCTTCTTATTCCCACTCATCAAAAATAAATTACGTGAACAACGATTTTCGACCCCCGAAGAAGCGGTTGATGCATTCAAAACGCATGTTTCGGAGTTACCTCAATCGGAATGGAAAAAAGTGCTTTGAAAATTGGTTCAAACGCATGCAAAAGTGTATTGATCATCATGGAGAATATTTTGAAAAACAATAAAACCAATTTCGATCCTACATATTTGTTTTTTCATTATTAGGCCAGAAATATAAATAGCAACCCTCGTATATATTGAAATCCACTGCAGAAGAATTAAATTTCGATTTTGTAAGAGAAGAAGAATTTTGTCATTCGTTATTTCGTGGAGAGAAAAGAGATATAAATAAACATATATGTTACAAAATTTATTTCAGTAATCTTCATAATGATTATATATGTAGCTTAGATGCTTTAGATCAAAATGTTATTTATAATGATATTTCTGCGATAAACCAGGGAAATTGGATACGTGAGTTAAAGATTAAAGGAATCAATTTAACTGACATTGAAAATTCTGGTCCTATCGAAGCCCTTTTGGGAGCAGACGTCGTGAGTAAATTATTTACTGGTAGACGAGAACAACTTATACAAGGCTTAGTCGCCATGGAATCGAAATTAGGGTGGACTTTGGTGGGAAAAGTCCCTTAGTCCAGTAGTCGTAGAGATATGAATATGTCTGTCATTAGTATGCTTTCTCAAGAAGACATACCAGTTTCGAATTTGTAGGATTTTGAACTCCTCGGTATAAGAGATTCTATAGAACAAGGTAGTAGGTAAGATATTGAAAAGGATGTTATGATACGTTTTAAAGAAACAGTCAAACAAAAGCAAGATGGAAGATATGAGATCCATTTGACGTGCAAAAATGATCATGCTTGTTTGCCGAGCAATTATGAAGTTGCACTACAGAGATTATAATATACTGTTAGAATATTAGAAAAACCTGGATATCGTAAAAAATATCATGAAGTTTTTAAAAAATGGATTTATGATAGAATTATTGAAGAAGATCACGAGGAAGAATTGTCACTTGCTAATTCTTATTACCTTCCTCATTTTCCAGTAATTAAAGAAACATTATCAATGACCTTTATGAAAATAAGGCTCGTTTTCGACGACTCAGCTAAGAAGCCTGGTTATAAATCCCTGAATGTTTGCTTAGAGACTGCTATTAACTTTATTGAAACTATTCCTTTCATTTTAACAAGGTTTCGTTTACACAAAATTTGGGTTATTTCTGTTATTAAAAGAGCATTATTGCAGACAGCTCTGCACGAAAAAGATCGAGATTTCTTAAGATTCCTCTCGTATCATGAAAAAGATGACATGAAGGTTTTCCGTCATACCCGTTGTGTTTTTGGGGTAACCAGCAGTCCCTTTTTACTCATGGCAGTTATTACCACTTGTCAGCTGAATTGTTGAAAATAAGGTATTCTGAAAATTTGCTGGAAATATTGCGTGGCAGTTTCTATGTTGACAATTGCGTAACCAGTGTACATAACATTTCAGAATTAGATAACTTTGTGAATTCTTCCACAGATATTATGAAAGAAGGGAAATTTGATCTTAGGGGCTGGGAAAGTACAGCTTTTCCTGAAATTCCTTCTCAAGATTCTAAAACACAAGTGTTAGGCTTAATATGGGACAAATACTCTGATACCTTAGAAATTGATTATGAACTATTAAAATTTGATAAGACAGAAAAACTAACGAAACGAAAAATTTTGTAATTTATTAGTAAACTTTTCGATCCGACAGGTTATATTGCGCCGGCGTTAATACAACCCAAAATTTTGCTTCAAGCCATATGGAAAACTGAAGAACATTGGGATGTGGAAGTTAGTGCTGAGATTAAAAAGAAGTTTTTTGGTTGGGTCAAAAATTTACATTTTTTGAAAGATATAAAAATACCTAGATGGATTGGTGTGACTGAATCGTCACTTCTAAGTTTGCATATATTTGTAGATGCGAGCAAGGAAGCCTATGCCGCCTGCATTTTTCTAAGATTTGAGTCCACTGACAGTGTGGTGAACATTCATTTATTGCAAGCTAAATCTCGAATAACTGCACTGAAAAGATAACATTTTCCCGTTTAGAGCTCATGGGAGCTACTATAGGAGCAAGATTGTTCAAATCAGTTAAAGATGCTCTGAAAATGGAAACAATTGAATCCTATTTTTGGACGGATTCATCCACAGTACTCAGTTGGATTAAGCGGCATGAACAGTGGTCAGTTTTTGTAAATAATCGCATAAATGAAATTAAGAAAATTACTGACACAGAAAATTGGTTCCATGTTTCCGGTGAATTGAACCCTGCTGATCTCTCATCCAGAGGATGTGGAGCTAAACAGTTGTTAAAATCTCAGTGGTGGCTGGGACCGGACAGTTTGAAGAATCCAAAAAAGCAATGGCCTAAGTCAGTCGTAAATATCAATGGAGAAGAGATTGCTCAGGAGAAATGAAGAACCGTAGTTTCTGCTAATAATATTGAATTTGAATCTGTTGTATCTCGATTAGCGAACAGAGTTTCAAAATTTTTAAAGATGGTTAAAATTATAGCTTGGGTATTACGTTTTCAACCGAAATCTAAAGACTTAAGAAAATATCCAAATATTACATCTGAAGAAATTCAAAAGGCTCAAAAGGCACTTTTCGTTGTGTACAGACTGAAGGCTTTACAGATAAAGAAGGCAAAAGATCTCTCGTAAACTTCCAAACCTATAAAGATAATGAGGGAATACAAAACTGAAATCCAGACTTTCAAACGAAAATGAAAACTCTGATTTTATTTTTCCTTTACTTCTTCCTACCAAACATCCAGCAGTGAAATGACTTATCGAGCAAGAGCACATTGCCAACAAGCATGCTGCAGCATGTGCTCTACTTGTTATTTTGAGAGAACGATTTTGGATTTTGAAAGAAAAAAGAATTATTCGAAATGTCATTCATGAGTTTAATATCTGCAAGAAGCAAAAGGTCTTGAAGTACCATTTTCTCCTCTTCCAGAAGATCGAACGAAATTATCAGCATTTTTCCAAGTCTTAGGTGTTGATTTAGCTGGACCTCTGCTCACCAAGTCCAAAGAAAAAGTTTGGATTTTACTATTTTCTTGTGCGGTGTTTAGGGCCATACATTTAGAACTGAATCCATCACTTAGTACGAATGCTTTCATTCACGCTTTACGAAGATTTATAGCGAGAAGAAGACGAATTTCTGTGCTATACTCCGACAACGGTACAGTCTTTACTTGCTTAAATAATGCATTGAAAAGTTTGGATTGGACTAAGATTCAACGAACGTTTGAAGCAAAGGAAATTAGATTGGAAATTTAAACCGCCATAATCCCATGGTGGGGAGGGGTCTGGGAAAGACTTATACGAATTCTCAAAGATTTGCTTCAAAAAAACTTAGGAAGAGCTTCTCTGACACAAGAAGGACTACATACGCTTTTATGTGTAGGCGAATATGTAATGAACAATAGACCGTAAACGTACATATCTGAAGATCAAGAACAAAATGTTTTAACGCCTTCATTGTTACTCCAAAAAATACGAACAAATAATATACCTGACTTGGATCAAATTGATAAAAGTGACGTTGTTGAAAGATATAGATACATTCAGAGAGTAAGAGAATCTTTGAAGCAAAGATTCAAAAGAGAATATTTGGGTTTTCTACGCTCATCGATCCCAAAAGTCGCGACACAGTTCAAATAGGTGATATAGTCGTGATTGGCAGCGACGATAAGAAACGCTTATGTTGGCCCTTGGTAAAGTTCATCGAACTTTTTCCTAGTAAGGACGGAATTGTCAGACTGGTGAAACTAAAAACATCGAAAGGAGTTTTACTACGTCCTATCCAGAGACTCTATCCTCTTGAAATCACACAAAGACTTGAACAGCATGTGCCAAATCCTACACCGCAATCAAATGATAACAATGGTGAGCAGCCTAACGATGGAACTCCACTTAAGACACATTTTGGCAGGGTAGTGAGACCAGTAAAATGCCTTGCTGTGCATATTTTACATAAGACTATTCAAAGACTATATAATTTTTTTTCTTTAGAAATTGAACTCTAAATATATATATATATATATATATATATATTAATTTTCCTTTTTTTTATTATTAGATGTTTAATGTAGCTGATATAGATATTGCCATTTGTTAACCTTTCCATTAGTATTTTTTAGTGTTATGATTTCTGTTGAGCATCTTTCAGAACGCTGAAGTGGGGATGATGTTGGAAAACTAGAGCAGCTGTAACCTTTCTTTCCCCAAGGCCAGCGATAACTTCAAAACTCCTCATAACAACTAAACTCGGCTCCAGTTGAATCGGGTAAACCTGAATGCTTCTGTTTATCGCTACCGGTAGTTGAGAAGGAAGCTCTGAATGATATGCCGCTGCTTTGCTAGTATAAGAGTCATTTTCGAATTTACTTTAATTTTTGGGCCCCCTGTAAATAATCCTATAGGTTGTAAATATAAATACTTATGTTCAGTAATATCTGTTGATCGTAATATCTATTTTTTGGAAAGTATGTGCAGTTAGATTAAAAATGTTGAAATTATTATTTCGTTCTTAATGTTCGTTTTTGAAGACACCAGCCTGCTTTATTTATTGACAATTATTATAAATGAATGCATTTTGTTATACAAAGTATTATCCCCCGTTTTTTATGAATCGTAAGCAGCAACTGCCTCTTACCGCCATTGTTCGTCGCATACCTTTTACACTGACCATTCTTGCCGGATTTCCAAACGGCGAATCCTGGCCACCGAACATTATTTGGAGTAGCGACAAAAAACATTTTTACCTAAACAGAACGGTGACCTCTGAAAATGGTCAAAATTTAATTCATGTAATATCCACATGCTTTTACACTATTTCGCTACATTCACCTGAAATTACCGAAAGTTCATTTCTAAATTTACGTTGGACCAATCGTTTTACAAAATAACATTAGTTTATTTGTTACACGTTCACTTAGGGCTTACTGAAAACGTTACAAACTCAAGAGTTCCATCTTACTTCAGCATTATCAGTAATAATTCCTTACGACAACAAGTTTTATGAAGTATGTTGAACTCCTACATAATGAAATCTGTGCGAAGATTTTTTTTTGCGGAAACATTTTGTAAGAGTCAGGGTAGATATCAATTCGTATTCAGTCAGTTCGCTGAAACTTACTCTGTAATAATTTTAGTAATAAGACCATTTAATTTAAATTGTTTATCGGGGGATTTTTTAAACTTGTACTCCATAACATAATCTCGAAAAATAAATAAATAAATAAAGCAAAAACCATATGGATGTCACGTGAATAATGAAACCAAACTGCATCTAAACGCTACGAAAATAATTTTTTTTAAATATTAAAAAATCAAAGATAATTATATTTTAATTTCAAACTAATAAGGCTTTTTAAATATATATTCAGATCTTTGTTGTAATTGAAATATTTTGTCCATAAGCTACGTGGATTACTGTGTGAAAAATTAAAGTTTCTAGTTCTTGAGAATTATCATTCTGTACATCTTTTTTTTTTTTTTTTTTTTTTTTTTCAACAACATTTACGAGGTATCGTCGTTTAAAAAAATGATTAACACTATATTTTTTTCGATAATAGGCATATATAAACACACACATATAATCAAATATAAATACATAAATAAGAATTTTAATTATTATTTACTTATTCACTTTAAAAAATTATAGGTATATCATCTAAAAGGAAACGTTCAGCCTTAAAATAAAATAAAATAAAATAAAATAAAATAAAATAAATATGCAATATGCAAGCGAAAAGTAAAATTAATTATCAAAAACAATTGAAATATTTTATTTAATTCAATTATTAGTTTTTCAGTATTGTAAACATCTTGTTTTAACGCTGCAGTAGTTCTAAATATCAAAGGAATAAATAAACGTGTAATTTTCTATTACAGATTTTATTCGAAATTTTGTTTGAACATATTTTTTTTTTTCTACTTTTTAATTGTTATATAATTTTGTAAATAATATTTGGTTTCTCAGCTGTTGTTATTTCATTATATATTATATGCATTAATGCACAAATTACAGAATGTTACCGATTAATTAGAAAAAAAAAAAGAAGTTTCATACAAGTTAAAATTATAAAAGATATTTATTTACGGATAACTAATAACATTAATGTGGATTTGCGTGTTTTTGAAGTCGTATATTAAAGTAACACACAATTTAAGTACTCTATAACGACGGCTTTAAAATATAAACGCCTGAATAAAAGTGTTTAACTCTAGAAAAGTTAATATAGAGAACCCTAAAATATAAAAATTAATTTATAAAAGTTAAAAAAAAAATCAATTGTTAATAGTAATAATAAACTCTTTACCATAAACTCCCAGAGTTTAATAAAATTATTTGTTCACCTGGATGCAGATGCACTTGTTTGCAATAAGTCTACTGAACATATTTTATTAGCCGTTTTATCAACTGTTATCGCATCATTAAATTTTAAATTATTAATCTGACTGTTATTAAAATATCTCTTCTCTAAAATATCTCTATCTTAGTGGTAAAAAAATAATAGTAAAATACTCTCTTATTAGTAATTTTTGGAAAATATTCTACAAATTTTATATTTTAATGGATAACTCCTGTATGTTCTCTGTATATATTTAAATTAACTAATTGTTGAATAGAAGCAATATATGAAGATCTAATGAAATAAATGCGAACTTTCATATACAGTCATTTGCAAAAGTTTAAGAGCAGTAACCAATTTTCAGTATTTTAACGCATTGCATTATTTGTGCAAATTATTGTGTCATCTCATGTGCTGATTGCATCAGACGCATTCTATTGCTATAAATAAAGGTGTCTGGTACGTTTATCGCTGGTTGTTTATTGGACTTTGTCGTAGACAGTGTTGTTGTGTAATTATTGTAATGGGTAAAAAAAAAAAAAAAAAAAAAAAAAAACAGCTATTATTGTTACAAAAAGGCCAGTAATATTGACCCTGCACAAAATTTGATTTTCGGAACGCCAAATAAGTTCGAGGGTAAATGTGAAAAATTTAGCTGGGCATCAAGCTATTAATAAATTTTAAATTTCGGAAAAATGTGTGTACCTTAAGAGAAGCGGTCGCCCTAGAAAAACGAGTGCACTTGATGATCATGTGAAAAGAATGGTCGTACAAGATCCGAGAAAATCCATTTTGGCTGCAAAATGCACCAACGTCAGTTTGAGTACTATTTCAATACGTTTGGCCAAAAATTTGGTTTATTATGCCATAAACCTCCAAGAAAACTTCGACTTACTCCAAGTATGAAAGAAAGAAAAAAAAACGACTCTTGAGGTATACAAATTTTCCCGGAATTTTAAATTTACTGATAGCTTGATGCACAGATGTCTTGCTCACTTTACCCTCGAACTTATTTGATGTTCAGAAAATCTAATTTTATGCAGGGTCAATATTTCTGACCTATTCGTAAGAGTTTTAAATAAATATATATTTAGTATATAATACAGCGGAATATTTTTTTTTCCTATATGATTTTTTAAAAGTAATTTAACGTCTAATTTACAAACAATTAAAAAAAATATATATTACTACAGCTGTGAAATATTTAACAATTTCAGTCTCTTAAATTATTTATATGTAGATTTTACATACGCTGAATCTTTAACATATATATTAATATATATATAATATATATATATATATATAAATATACATTAATTCGTCAAATATTTAATGTATACTTATTAAATAATACTTAAATACGTATGTGTATATATATATATATATACAGAATTGGAAAAAAAACCTCCAGAAAAATCTAAACAGATGGAAACCGAACTTATTCTCATCCTTTCATTAAATACATTTTAAGGGATAACGTCTAATAAGAATAAGAAAGAATTTAATTAAAATTAAAGAATGTCTAAACTTCTTTATGTGTAAGGAATTTTATTGAAAAAAATAACCCTATATATTTTTTTCTTCAAGCCTATTTCATTTATTTCTATTTCTATTTTACTATTTTATTTATTTTTATTTTTTCGAGTGCGTCAACAAAGACATTTATATAATTTCGTTTAATTATTTAACTTAAGAATTATGAGAAAAAATAACTTATATGTTTGTACGTAAGTTTCAGAGAGAGAATTTTTTCCTTTAAGAATAATATAAAGATGTTGATTCACAAAAAAATCTAATTTAGGAATTAATTAAAATAGTTCATTTGGGAAAAGAGAGGAGTAATGAAGAAATTTTTAAAGAGAGATTTTTCGAAGAAATCTTCCAGATTAAATAACTTTTATTTTTTGTAACTTTTTATTGGCGAAGCCTGTATTTACTCGAATTTTCTAAAAGCAGCTACTTAAAAAACTTCATTAGTATTAACAAAACATAATTTTCTTTGGCTTACTTTAGGAATATAGTTTCGGGGGAAATTATGACATTTATTTGAAGATAATTTTGATACATTTTAACAACAACAAACAAATTAACGAATTAATAAAAATAGTTAAAAAAATATGTTGAATTTATATACTCACACATACATGCACAGATATATATATATATATAACGTTAAATTAAATTAAGAAATAAATTATTGAACTCCTAAAATTCTGAAAGTATGAAGGCGGTTAAGCCTGAAAAAAAGTCCTCAGGTCCCGCCTTTTATAATATATATGTATATACAGAGAGAGTGATAGAGAGAATAGATTCACTCTATGAAGAAAAGAAAAATAAATAAATAATAAAAACGAATTTAAAAAATCTCTTTGATTTGTAAGGCGATTCAACAGATCTTTAATCTTGCCCGAAACGCAGGAGAAAAATCATAAACTAAAATGTGGTCTTACATATTCAAGTATTTACAAAGTAAAAAAGTCAGATAAAGATTAATTATTAAACTATTTTTAAAAATATTATCAGCTATATACAGATTTATTTTTATTATTACAAATCACATATATTCTATTAATTTGCGTAAACTTAATATTTTTTAATATGTTATATCTGATACAAAGAAACCAGCTAGTTAAATTTCAAACTATAAAACAAAAATCCTGTTTTTTGCCGTACATTTAAAATAACTACTTTTTATTAAACTTTTCAATATATAAGTCCAGAAAATAAATATTACAGTCAGTATCCGTAGTTTTAAATTAAATCAGACGTGGTCGTTTCACGTGTATATTTTATTTATTTTTTTTTTTTTTTTCAAAACTAATAATGTGACGGCATATATATATATATGTATATTTTTATATGAAAAAGGAAATGTTATTAAAATTCCTTTATTAAAAACATAAAAGAAGACGCTAGAGCAACTAGTTCCCATCATTATTTCTCTAATTTTAAAAAATAATCTATAATCCGGCAAGAAAAGTGACACGAATAAAAAATGCAGTATTTGAGAAAAATCAAAAGCCTCAAAAGCCTCTCAGATAGATAAATTGTGGGATTGAGAAGGGACGCTTTTCGTGCACCTTGAGGTAATTCATGCACATTTTACAGTGATACATACTGATTTTTTAATTTATTAATCTGAGTCACTTTTCTTGTTGGGAAGTAACTGGTTATATGGTTGGAGGGTCTATATGGTTATTTTCAAGCTGTATAATTAAAAAGTAGTAGTAGTTAGTAGTTAAGTAGTCTAAAGCAGTTTCAATGAAATACTTTTAATACTTTTATAAAAACTCTATCTACCTAGGTCTAAAAAGGGTAACTACTGTAATAATAACCAATAATATATGCTATTGTATTATAGAAATTCTTACAGACGAATATATATATATATATATATATATATAAGAACATTTTGTTATATAGATGTCGATATATATAGATAGTATTTAATTATGAAAAATGTCAGTTCTCTATTTTCTTTTCATTTCTTCCCAGTTCAGTCATAAAGTAAGATTTTTTTTAGTCAGTTTTGGCAGTTAATACTAATTTAAAAAATAGATAGTGAAAAATAGACTATAAGACTTAGACAATAATAATTAATTAGATAATTTTTTTTAAATATTTAATACAAAATAATTCTTTTCCTTATGGTATGTTTTTCTAATTTCACTGAGAATGTATGAAATACAGGAAAAATTGTATTATTTGAATAACAATAATTCTGTCTCTATTATATATATCCACATTACTTAAATAATGTGTGTCGGGAAGGTTTCATAAATCTGTATTAGTACACATGTTTTTGCACATTCTCTAAGAAAAAGATACATTCAATATCATACACGTCTCATAGAAGAATGTATGTTATTTTATAAAAATCTAGTAATCGATGAAAACCAGCCATTTCTTGAAACTTCAGAAAATCATTGCAAATGAACACAACTGCATAAGTTACCCAAAATTTATCTAAGCGAAAACCTATAATGAAGCTGACTGATTTAACGATCGTAAAGATTTATAGCAGTGAAACTTTAGTTAACTTAAGTATCATGAAAATACATCAGACAACATCCATGGCACCAGTATACGTATTTGAAAAAATGGACATAGCAGTTTTATTTTTCCGATAATACAAAAAACGTTATTGTAGAGTAGGTATTTTTAAATATAATTACATATATTAATATTTTGTTAAAAAATAACATGCGTGCCAAGTCACTGTTATTTTTAACACAGACTTAATACCGGAAACTTTTTATAAATATTTTCCATTTATTTAATAATATGTATTCCTCGAAAATATATGGGACAGACTGTTTATAAAATGAAATACTTTTAATACTTTTATGAAAACTGGATCTACCTAGGTCTAAAAAGTGTAATTGTAATAATAACCACCCAGTATATTTGTTAAAATCTACTTCCCCAGGTACACAAATGCAGACACAGACACATACATACATGCACACACACATATACACACACACAAACACACACACACACGCGTATATATATATATATATATATATGTATAATATTTCATGAGTATAATGAAAAGAATGAGAACGAAAACTAAACAGTTGAATAATTCGCCAAAAAAAAAAAAAAAAACCAGAGGTTATTTAGATAACTAGTTACTCGAATAGGTTTAATAATTTTATTGTATTTGAATAGTTATATAAATTTATTTTTATTAGAAAATTATTACAATTACTTGTCTAATTTTAAAAACCAATAGATTAACAGAAGTTGTTGAATACGTATACAAGAAACATCATTCAAGGTAATGTAGTAGAAAAGAAATTGCTGATAATGGATAGTATTGAAAAGGTTAAAATTCGAGCTTACAATCACGGAAAAACCTTAGAAGTTGAGATTAGCAAAATGTTTTTGGACCATATCGAAAAACATTGTATAGATTATATATAAAAATAAATTAATAAATAAATAAATAAATAAAAATAAATAAATAATAAAAAAATATCAAAATGACATAGGTCTTCTTCAGGAGTCCAACCCCCCCCCCCAAAAAAAAAAAAAAATAAATAAATAAATAAATAAATAAAATAAAATAAATAAACATTGACTAGAGAAATGCAAAGTTTCTGTCTTTGGCAAGCAATACTACGCAAAACACCAAAAGAAGACAAAATACAACTTGAAATTTTAACATTCAATTTTTCACCACAATTAAGCACTTAAATCCAAACACGTGTTATAGAACTACCTAATTTAAGTAGTATAAAGGAGCAAGCCGATGCAAAGTTCAGTTGTATTTGTTAGATAGCTAGACACATCAGTACATATAAAATCTTTTGTAAAAAATAGAACCGACTCCAAAAAGCAACTACTATTCAAACAACTAAAAAAAGTGGTATGAAATGAAACTGTAAATTGCGCTTAAATGTATAAAATAATTTCCTTCGCCAAACAATCTATAACACTACAATTAATCATAACTTTTGAAGTCGGCACAAAATTAAATTAAATTAAATTAATTTTTAAAGGTTTGTTTTTAGATCGGTAGCAAGAAATGCTGTTGTCTCGAATGATCCATTTTCATGTTTCCTTTATTATTTTATCACTATATACAATTGGTCCATTTGTAGCATCGACATAGAACAGTGAACATTCTTTACAATGCGGTATTTATGTTTCTACGAAGTTAGAGTTTCCTTTACAAATTTCGTATAACTTTGATAACTATCATCCTTGGTGGCTTTTGGATTTGGCGATTAAAACGTAATGCAAAAATATACACGCAATATGTATATTTTCATAATATATATTGTACGATGTATTGTTTCATAATCTTGATTACTCTCTTAATATACCTTATCAAATTAATCATAATGTTTCAAAGAAATTAAATATGTTTGCCAGATAATTTTGCGATTTTTCTTTCACCAAGGACGTCAGATTCCAGCATCTTCGCCAACTTTTGCTGCTTGCGAAATCTTATTTGCTTTCTTGAATCAAAGTAGTTTTCGGCTGCGTCTTGCAGGTGACAGTGTGAGATGTGTATATTGAATAGAATTTGATTTTTGTACTGAATAAAGTTATAAATTTTTATTTAATTTTGCGCCGACTTCAAAAGTTATGATTAATTGTAGTGTTATAGGTTGTTTGGTGAAGGAGATTATTTTATACTTTTAGGCGCAATTTACAGTTTCATTTCATACCACTTTTTTTAGTTGTTTGAATAGTAGTTGCTTTTTGGAGTCGGTTCTATTTTTTTACAAAAATATTTTATTTTTCTCTTTTCAGTGAAAGCTTATTCATATGGTAGAACATCAAAAGACGTTCGACGGCAGCTTCACAAATCAAAACATCCAAGAAAAGTGACATAAATCAAAAAATCGTTTATGTCACTGAAAAATGCATTAAATGCACCCAATGTGAACAAAAAAGTTACATCTCCATATAGAAAGTTATCCACTCGAGAGTGAGTTGTGCCAGTTTTATTCTAGTCAAGTTACATTTAAGTTGATTTTTCTCAAATGTTCCGTTTTTAAGTTGTGTCACGTTTCTTGCCTTTATCAGATATGAGCAAAAAACTATCTATTGAATGAACGTACGTTAAGTTAAAAAATCTTTAGAAATGTAAAGTACTGATACGCTGTATTCGTAACCAAAAATTCTGTTACGTATATATATTGAACTTTACAGTGAATACGTGTCATTCGCTGCGCTGGAAATTGCGCCGCTTAAAGTTCAAACAAAGAGCAAAATATGCATTGCAGCTGACGGACAAAAGTTTCAACATCGATAATTACATACTGCTTTTACCAGTGTAGCTGCATGCGTTCAGCAGGTAGAGTGAGAACAGACGTTTGTGAGTATCCTGTAATTTCTTTATATCTTAATGAAATCATAATGAAACCTATTTCAGGCCAAGATCATTACAACAAAGAAAGTATTAAAATTAAATCATCTCTTACGAAGTTAAAAGCTAACAAATTTCAACAACAACAACAACAACAATGAGAAATCATGTTTGTATTGAGAACCTCTTCCTCTAAGAAGTTGGTGTAAAACGTATATGTGTTAATCGATGACACCGCTTACAATAACCATACTTTGAATTTAACATAGCATAAATATCACCCGCTACGCTACAACATATGCCATGTCGTTAAAGTGTGCACAAAATAGGAAATTGTGAACAAACAAATGCACGTTTTAAACGTTCTGTTTTTAGCATTAATGTCTAAACTACCTTTTTGTAGTAAATCGATGATGCTCTGCAGTTTCATAATTCACTTTTTCCCCATTCTTGAACTATTTCCGAGATAGGAACGCTAACTCTACTGTTTTCCACCAGGTGGCGCTGTAGGCGGTTGAATCGCGTAGCACATGTCCACTTTAGTATACCTACATACAACTATTATGACTATAGCTGCAGCTATTTAGCAGTTAAAAGAGTCGGGACTGACTTTTTTGGGCACCCTGTGTTTTGTTTTGTAAAGATATTACAATGGGACCTATTTCAGACCAAGACCTTTACAAGAAAACAAAAAAAAAATAGCAAAATCGGATCATCCGCTCAGAAGTTATGAGCTAACAAACAAAAACAAAAACAAAAACAAAAAAACATACGCTTTGAATATTGAGAACCACCTCCTTCTTGAAATCGGTTAATTAGAGCATCTCTTACGAAGTTATAAGCTTACAAACACCAACAACACAAAGCTTAAATTAAGAACACCCTCCTTTCTGAAGTTGATTGAAAACGACTTTGCGCTAATCGATGTGACCGCTTACAGTGACAGTACTTTGAACCACAGAGTATACGTGTCATCCGCTACGCTGCAAAGTGTGCAACTTAGTTCAAGTGTGCACAGTGTAGGAAATTGCAAACAAACAACTGCACGTTTTAAGCTTTTTTTTTTAGCAATAATGTCTAAATACTGTCTCTTTGTAGTAAATCAATGTTGCTCTGCAACTTCGTAATTAACTTATCTGACATTTAGAACCGTTTTTGAGATAGGAGCGCTAATTCCGCTGTTTTGCACCAGATGGCGTTTTATTTTCTTTAGATTGTAAAGATATTACAATGGGACCTACTTCAGACTAATATCTTTACAACAAAATAAAAAGTATCAAGTAACCGTATTTTGAACTATATAGCGTATGTCTCACCAGCTACGCTACAACGTGTGCAATGTAGCTCAAGTGTGCATAGTGTAAGAAATTGCGAACAAACAAATGCACGTTTTTAGTATTGTATTTTTAGCGTCAATGTCTAAACTATCTTTTTGTACTAAATCGATGATACTCTTCACCTTTGTAATTCACGTTTTCCTCTAGAACCGTTTTCAAAATAGGAACACTAACTCCGCTATTTTCCACCAGGTGGCGCTACAAGCGGCTGCACGGCCCCTTTGCTATACTTATCTCTTTGCGGCCTCTTGTACTGCATGGCCCCTTTGCTATACTTACATACCATTTTTTTCACTATCGCTGCAGCCGTTTAGCAGTTAAAGTGTTGGGACGGATTTTTTTGGGCACCCTGTACTTTCTTTAGACCGTAAAGATATTACAATGGGACCTATATCAGACCAAGACCTTTACAACAAAACAAAAAGTATCAAAATCGGAGCATCCGTTCAGACGTTATGAGCTAACAAACATAAAAAAAAAACATACTGTTTGAATTGAGAATCTTCCTTCTTTTTTGAAGTCGGTTAAAAATAGAGATATAAATATAGAGATATATAAACGGTATCTATTAAATATTTACGAAATAATTTTAATTATTTAGTGTGAAGAACCTATTCATGTTTTATTTGCAAATAAAATATATAAGTATTTATACATGTTTTTAATTCATATATTTTAACTTAAAATTAAGGATGATAACAATATATATATATAAATTCAAAGTGCTCTTTTTTTTTTTTTTTTTAACACTGGAGCATTTTTAAGTAAAGTTGTTTTAGACGATTAATGATGTTTACAAAAATTCCCAGCACTATTTGTTATTTACCGTATTTAGCAGTTTATTGACAAATGTTGAGCTAAATGGAAACCAATAGTTTCTTGTTCAAGATTGTTTACATACGCATGTATAATGCTTTAGAATAAAAGTTATAGTCGAATTCCTCCGATGTTTTTGTGGATTAGGTGAAAAGGAATATTTTAGATTTTAATACAATAAAATTTCATGCTCTCTCAGAATAAAGGAATGATTTCTTATATAGACTGTTTAACATATTAGATGGTGTAACTTCAAAGTTTACAAGGAAATATTTCAAGTTGTCTTTGAAATATTCTATTAAATCTCCTTATATTATTAAAATATGTGCGCATCTGTCTGTCTGTCTGTCTGTCTGTGAGAAATGCCTTATCATAGCTAAAGCTCCGGCGCTAATGGTCGCAGCGCTTCGAAACCGGTGTCGACAGACGCAGAATTTCTTCATCTCGACATCGCGATAATTCGCTAAGCGACGCGACCATAATTAGCGGAGATATTAATTAAAACGTTGACCCATATCTACCGAAAAATGACCCAGAATGCATGATTAAATGCTTAAAAAGCGACAGTTTTACGGAAAAAGTGGAAAATACATTAGAAATACCAGTCGTATCGTTACAAATAAGATATCAAATGAAAGGTCCGATTTTTCTGAATCCGACGGTTTAAATAGCTTATCTATAGGGCAATTAGATTTTTTAAAATTAACTAAAGTATGAAAAAAAGGTGGCAACAAATCACAACAGTTCTATTAATTTCGCAACAGACGTATTTCGGTTACCATGGCGCCGGGCGAAAGAATAAATAGATTTTACTTCCAGCTTTACTGATTTTGTACTGGAAATAAAAATGGCAAATTTCAAAATGCTTCAATTTTCTTCAAAATTAATTCAAACTTGCTACAAACTTTTAACATCACAAGACGAAGTTCCAGTTCAAATATCATCGGGTTTCGAGAATAAATAAAAAATGTACAATTTAATTGCAAATTAAATGTTATTATAATACGCGTATTTCAAATTCTAACTATGATTAAATTATTTTCAGTACATCATTCGAAAGATATTTTAAAGTACTTTTATATTATCGAAAGCGGGATTCAAGATTTCGCTTCATTTACATGTTTTGAGGTCTCCTGAATCGGTTTTCTTTTGTATCTGAGCTACTAATTAAAATAATTCCATAAGTAATACATCATAAGATAGCTTTGTTGGTTTGAAATCGAACAGTAGATTACCGAAATTTCTACCGCCAGATGGCGCTGTAATATTTTTAAATTTCAATATTTCAATTTCTAATTATGATTAAATTGTTTTTAATACGTCATTCGAAAGATATATTAAAGTTCTTTTATATTATCGAAAGTTTTAACCAGATTTGCACGTTTTGAGGTGTCCTGATTAGATTTTCTTTTGCATCTCAGCTAATTCAGTTAGACCACTCAAAATTGGTATATGTAGGTTAATTAGGAAGGGCTGAAAGGGTGGGGAGGATATAGGCGTGCACCGCGCGCACGGGACAGCGCTGCCGAAGGCAGTGGGGACCCGGTCCGACTTTTTAACCGATGAGAAATGATTTTTTTTTCGTTTTCTTTTCTTAAGAATAAAAATTTGATTTGAGAAGGAATATGTGCGCGTAGCGCGCGTATACCTTCACACGTGCGTGCGCAGCGCGCATGGGTCTGCGCTGCCGAAGGCAGTGGGGACCCGGTTTGAGTTTTTACCCGATCAGAATTTTTTTTTTTTGAGGGGGGGGGCACGGAGGGTCAGGGAAGGAATACGCGCATGCAGTGCGCACGGGGCAGCGCTGCCGAAGGCAGTGGGGACCCGGGCCGACTTTTTACCCAATCAGAAATGATTTTTTTTTTTTTTCTTTTCTTAACACTAAAAGTTACTGTTAGTGATTCATTAATTTTAGTGATTCATTTGAAAATACTGACCCGCTAGCGGGCGAAGCTCGCTAGTTCATTTAACAAAAACGCATTTTTAAATATTGTTAAAAGTATATATATATATATATATATATATATATATATGTGTGTGTGTGTGTGTGTGTGTGTGTGTGTGTGTGTGTGTAATTAGTGTTGAAATTTATTAAATTATCCATTATTAATTACCCATAAACTGAATAACTTCTGATTACATTTCCCTGTAAAAATACTTTTTTCCTTATTTAATACGAAAATTTTGTAATATTTAAATAAGTTTCAGTATTTTTTTTTTAACAAAAAATACATCAAATTATATCATTGTTATAAGATGCTTTTTACTTTATTTGTAATATTTTTAATATATAATTTTCTTTCTATATTTTTCTTTGACAGAATTTAAATCTACATGTATTTATATCTATCTACACACACACACACACACACACACACATATATATATATATACAGGGGATATCTCCTGTTATGGGCACCCCACTGATATCTTTTAATAAAAACAAATATGGTGGATTCGAGTACTGTCAAACATGTATTGTGAGAGTACGCAGTTTTTGTGCTAAAACCGAAGTGAATAAATGCATTTTCTCAGTAAGTGAAAAAAAAAATTAAAAAAATTAAAAAACTGAGAAAAAGCAAAGCCAAAATGATTTGTGAATATTTTCAGAATGCGATAATGCGAAGTAAATTAATTCAAGATGTAAATGCAAGGTATATTCATGCAATATATTCATAGTATTTTGTGATGCAATATCAAGTTCAGCGTGCTTTTTTGCAATTATAAATTGCTGCCATTCCCGGTTGCGGGCCCCTTCATGTAACCGATTGTGGACACACCTTTTTTTTCATTTATAACATGCGTTTGACTTACAAACTGTTAAATATGGTCGTTTATGTCAAAATAACATATTTTATTAGTGTTTCTATGTAAATTTAGGCTTTTTTAGCAATGTCAACCCCGAAAAAGTTAACTGATCCAAAAGAAATGGATTTTAATGCCGTGGTTAAAGTCATTTAGGATTGCTTAGTGGCTAAGAAATCCCTAAAATCGACTGTCCGAGAATATGGACTTCCTTGCAGCATCTGAGTCCCCCCAGAAGAAGCCTAGGGGAAGAAAGGACACTCCACCTTGCGGAGTGTCGACCAAACGAGCTAAAAATTGGAGTCCGAGAATATGGACTTCCTTGCAGCATCTGAGTCCCCCCAGAAGAAGCCTAGAGGAAGAAAGGACACTCCACCTTGCGGAGTGTCGACCAAACGAGCTAAAAATTGGAGTCTCAACAATCTGTTGATGTCGACTTCTGTGTTATCTGTTTGAAGCACCTGCGACTATGTCTAACAAGATCCATCTAAATCAAATGCAACGAGTGTGATCGTCTGGCGCATTTGAAGTATGCCAGTACACATGCAAATTATTTTACATGCAAGCATTGCACTTTTGATATGGAGGACAAAAATTATGACAAAAAAAAGTGGAAAAATTAAATTTTCTACTATTATTTCGGTCACTGAATCCTTATAAAATGAATAAATTTTGTTGTTTTTTGTATCTATGGTAGTTTTTCTTATTGTTTCCCCATTTTTAGCGTATTTTTCAAGTGTGCCCACAACTAGGTACAAATTTATTTTCGGCCAAAAATGACCACTGCACAAAATTGGTAATTATTTTTTTCTGGTTGGCTGAATCAATACAGTTTACTTCATCAAACGTTAGATAAGGTTTCTAGCTTTCCATTGGTATGCATATGTTTGCATAATATCTACTATATAAAAAGTTATAAGCAAAAATAAAAACTGTGTCCACAAACGGAGACATCCCCCTATGTATGTACATATGCAACTGTATTCTATTGTATATATATAAAAAAAAATGTTCTTTTTTTTTTAACAGCAGACTTATAATTTAGCATTTTGTTGTAATACTTTACTAGACGTTAGTATAGCTGTACGTTTAAAAATTCAACATTTATAAATGATTTTATTTTTCTGACATCCAGTTTCGGACACATCCTTTCACTGGCCTGTAATTATTCTAGTAATGCTCCTATAGATATTAATCATTTATTTGTCAATTTTAATTTTATTTTAAATATAAATTTTATAATTTTATTTTATATTAAATATAAAGGTATATGTAATAGTTGTAATTAAATGCAATGTTACGTACTTAATGAGTAATATTACATCTTTAAATTTATAGTTATATTTTTGACACTTTCAAATAAGTTTGAAAAGTGTTAATGATCTGGGTTTGTCTGTCTGACCGCGTTTTAAATATTCATGGTATTTCTCGAAATTGATACATGTTATTCAAGTTCACAAACTGATGTCCCCTATTTAAATGTAGTGTATACCTCTACTGGTTTGTGTACAAGGTCACCGGAAAGTATTCTAAAGCATTATGTTCTATGATACTTATTTCTATAAACCGTATTTTCATACCTTTATTTTACACGAATTTTAATGAAATTGAAAAGCTTTATTCAAGTTCATTATTACATGATTTTTAAAGAAAATTGAGTAAATAACACCCTTGGTTTTTGTACATAGGGATACCCGAATGTATTCCAAAGCATTACGATCTGTAAGAGGTATTTCTATAAAGCAAATTTTAAGAACTTTACTTTGCAGTTCTTTACTTTGCAAATTTTAATGAAATTGAAATATGTCGTTCATATGCACAAAATAATGTTTTCTATAGAATGTAGTATGTTTAGCATTAAGATTTACGGGGCCGCACTTAATTATTCATTTACATTAAGGGATAATGTTGGAAATTTGCTGGAATTGCATTTTCGTTTACATTAAGTATTTTTTACAATTCGAAATTGCTGGAATTGCAATCCCATTGGTTTTAAATATTTTGAACACATTCCACCGATATTTAAGGGTGATTATGAATTCAGTTAGTCTATCTGTATGCTTTTCAGACTTTCTGTCTGTCCATTGTGTAACAACATAGGCAAAGATTATTGAAACTTATACGACGCAACATGCACATGCAGTTGGAAAGTGTTAATAACCAATGCGCGCTGCATGAATTTTCTTTATTGTTAGTTCTTATGAAAATAACCATGATTGTATTACTTCGTAAATTAGCTAAAGTGAATACAACGTTAAAATTTTGCCCCTTTATCGCAATATTTTGTATAATATTTTGCTTTAAAATTCTTTTAAGAGATTTATTTTGTTTTTAAAGATTTAACTCTAATAATATTTTTATTATTATTTTTATTATTATATGATTTTTCTAAACAAGGTATTTTAAACATTTTTATAAAAAAAAATAATTTTGTAGGGGAAAAGAATCGTATATAAAACTGTTTGAAGTTAGATCTCCAAAAATTCATACATAGGTTAATTTACTTTACGTAGCTTTACGTATGATTAATTAAAAATAAATACATTTTATCCATTGAAAAAACCTAAAAAGTATACACATTTAGAAAAAAAATCTATGATATATATAAAAGTTTTGTACTGTTAGAATTTTTAAAGTATACTTTGAATTTTTTTTTTTTTTTTTACGATAATTCATTTCTGTATTTTAATGAAAATGTTTTAAGGAAATTTATATTTATAACAAATCATTCGGATTTTAAAAATAGCTTATAAAATCTCATAAAATATGTATTTATGTATTTTACCATAAAAGCCAAAATTCAATTTTTAAACATAAGATATATATTTTTTGAAAAAATAAGCTGAACATTTTAATAACCTGAGTGATAGAATTACTTGAATAAATCTTGCCTTTAGAGAAAAAAAAAATGTAATAAACATGAGTAATACTTTTGATATCTAAGATCAGTACAAATAACATATTGTCGTACATCTTAAAACAACAATATTCAAAACAAAAAGTAGTAAATATACATGTATTTCTTCGAACCTAATAATTTATCTGCCTTGTTTATCTTGACATCATAGATTTTTACTTTTTTTTTTTTCTTTTGAGCATAAATTTATTACCGTTCAGTATCGTGTGTAGCAATTTCGGTAAAGCAGATTTTCAGAATGATTGATAGAATAATAATTGTTAGCGTATTATTCAGAATTTTTCCAATATTCCATGCATTATTTATATTGCGAAACATGCAATATTTCATAAAACTCACAGACTGTTAGAAATTTATTTGCTACTTATCATCATTATTCACACACTTCATAAGGAAGAATATTTGAATGATTGAATAAGTGTTACGTTCTGATGTTTTGAGATAGATTTTTTACTAGATGGCTTTGCCCGCTTCTTTCATCACAACATTTAAATGAATGCTTTTTATAACGATAAGTCTTCCTTTTATTAATCCTATATTTATTAATAATTTTGAAAAATATAAAGAGTTAACGTTTGCTACAAATTAGTTACTTTTGAGATAATTCATTTGTAATATGTAACCTACAAATAGAAACACTTTAACAACAACAACAACAAAAAATTAAAAAAAAAAAAAGAACTTGTTATGCAGGCACATAAAGTATTTATCCGTAATGTAGAAAAGCCTTTTCATCTATATATATTAATAGGCAAGCATGCAATTTGTGGTACACTTTTAACATATTAATTATGGGAGTAAAGGGTTGAAAATAGTATCATTCGAAAGATATGATTATCCAGAAGAGCAGAATACATTTTTTTCTCCCTTACGATGTTAAGAAGACATTTAAAATACTTTTATTTTTTATGCATTTTTCCATTTTATACACGTATTCTTTTATATTGAAAAATACCTGTAGTAGAAAGATGTTAAATCTGACAATTTCTAAAAACTCAAATAAAACCCTAGACACAGCAATTTGTTTAATGTAGCATCTCGACTACAGATTTTTTTTTTCTATTCTAAGAGAAACAGTCATTAGAGGGTAGAAATTCGAGTGAATGAATGGTACATCGAAAGTTTATAAAGTTCAATATATACGCAAGTTGAAAAAGGGATTTGATTAATGAGAGTACTTTTTTTTTTTTTGTTATTTCTTTAAGATCAAATTTCTCTTTTCTTTCTTTCTTTCTTTTCCTTTTTTGATTTACGTCAGCTCCAATTTTAAGACATATTTTTAAGCAAAAACACAGTGCATTCTAATTAACTGAATGTGATTATTTATTAAACAAAAAAAAATAGTAATAAAAATTATACAGACACGACATTATTTCATTATTTAAAACATGAAAATCTGACATTGACAGATTTTAATTTAGTGCCAGAGGCCTACTGCTAAACTTGTTAATATCGACAAATTCTTCTTTAGTTAATTCGTGACGATCTAAATTCCATAATAAAGTTTTCATTAAATCAAACCAATGTGTTTCAGCTGCAGATACTGTAACAAATAACGTTGGAAGTCCAAACTGTCTTATAGCCGCAAAACAACGTTTTTTCTCTTTTTCCCAATGAGGGGGAGGTGTGCCTTGGGGGGGACTCATGTCAAAGGTGTGCCTTGGGGGGGGACTCATGTCAAAGTTGTACCTTGTGGGGGACTCATGTCAAAGTTGGGCCTTGGGGGGACTCATGTCAAAGTTGGGCCTGGGGGGGACTCATGTCAAAGTTGGGCCTTGGGGGGACTCATGTCAAAGTTGGGCCTGGGGGGGACTCATGTCAAAGTTGGGCCTTGGGGGGACTTCATTCAATAAATCCCCATTCAATAAACTGACTGAAATAGGCCCTTAGCACTATTAAGAGTGTATTATAAAAATTCGACAAAGCTGTACCGACTGAAATAGGGGTACCTTGGGGGGGACTCATGTCAAAGTTGGGCCTGGGGGGGGACTCATGTCAAAGTTGTGCCTTGGGGGGACTTCATTCAATAAATCCCCATTCAATAAACCGACTGAAATAGGCCCTTAGCACTATTAAGAGTGACGTATAAAAATTCGACAACGCTGTACCGACTGAAATAGGGGTACCTTGGCGGGGACTCATGTCAAAGTTGGGCCTGGGGGGGACTCATGTCAAAGTTGTGCCTTGGGGGGACTTCATTCAATAAGTCCCCATTCAATAAACCGACTGAAATAGGCCCTTAGCACTATTAAGAGTGTATTATAAAAATTCGACAACGCTGTACCGACTGAAATAGGGGTACCTTGGGGGGGACTCAAGTCAAAGTTGGGCCTGGGGGGGGACTCATGTCAAAGTTGTGCTTTGGGGGGACTTCATTCAATAAATCCCCATTCAATAAACCGACTGAAATAGGCCCTTAGCACTATTAAGAGTGACGTATAAAAATTCGACAACGCTGTACCGACTGAAATAGGGGTACCTTGGGGGGGACTCATGTCAAAATTGTGCCTTGGGGGGACTTCATTCAATAAATCCCCATTCAATAAACCGACTGAAATAGGCCCTTAGCACTATTAAGAGTGTATTATAAAAATTCGACAACTGTACCGACTGAAATAGGCCTCTAGCACTATTAAAAAAAGATTTATTACTCTGCGCAAGCGAAGTGATGACGTCACTGACCATCTGAAGGACCAAGCAAAAGATTTCCTATGTTATTCGTCCACTGGACGTTTTATTTTTAAACCTTAAGGAAAGTTATTTCCTGCTTTTAATCCTTATATTTGGGTATAGTTATATATAAGTTACTATCTGCGTGTGTTAAATTACGCTTTTTTTTTTCTTTAGTAAAATTTAAAAATTTTATTTAAAATTTAAAAACTATAGAAAAATAAAATGGCATGAAAAAAGAATGACTTCCATTTTCGAATATAAACTTAAATATTTCATTTTAAAGGAATGAGATTCACTTCAAACGAACAGATTTGATATCAGTCGTCCTTGGCGGAAAAATAAATAATCAATAAATAATAAAATATTGTCAAGTTATCTAGCGAACACATTTAATTCTTTTCACAAATCATGGTTATTTTAATATTTATTTTAAGAGAGCAATAAAAATTATGAAACAATATTTCGTAAAATACACTCATGATTGTAAAAATTGTAACACCAAGAAAGAATGCAAATATCGGAATAATATCTATTGGGCACATACATTATAGTAGGAGGAATAATTGATTAAAATTTCAGGAAGTTTTAAGTAACATATCCTGAGAAAACAGTACATGAAGTATTGACCTCTGGGAGTAATAACTACACTTACCTGCCTAGAAATTGAATCGAACAGCGAATGGATGACATATTCGGGTACAGCACTTCATGAAGCTTTAATAAGATGTCACAGTTCATAGACCGTAGTTACAGGTGGCGGGCCACTCGTTTTTCATCGATTAAACAGACATTTTCATTGGTGCGATATCAGGAGAATGCGCTGGGCGGAGCAGCGGTTGAACGCATTCTCCATCAAGGAAGCTCCGGATAATTCAGACAACTTGCGGTCGTGCTTTATCCTGCTTAAATGATGTACTACGGAAGCGTAGAATATTAGGCAGAGGGGCGGGATTCAACTCACAAGAAATTTAATGACCGCTAATCAGAGTGCCGGGAATGCGCACAAGAAGTATTCGAGACGTGTAACCAATGGGACCCCATACCGTCACTGCTGGCGATGGACAGTGTGACGACATCAAATTCCAGCTGGTAATGTGCATTATCCACAGTTCTGTTAAATACGGATGAGGAAATCTGGATGATGTTAACATCATTGTGATTTGACTGAAAAGCGACTTCACGTAATTCCTGGGTCCAGGTTCGTCGTTGATCACAGATTAAAAGAAGCCGATATCAGTGATGCAGTTTTTAGGGTAATCAAAATTTTGGTAACCGCATACTGGGTCATCACCTGGAGTGATGGTATGCGGTACCATTGGATACACGTCTCGATCAACTGTTGTTTTCATACACACCACTCTGAATACCCGCCATTAAATTTCTGACGAGTTAAAGCCCATCGCTCTGTCCTGTATTCAATGCCTCCGAAGCGCAATATTTAAGCAGGACAATGCACGACTGCAAGTTGTCCGTATTGTCTAGATTTTCCTTGATGCAGTATATGTTCGACTTTTCCTCTGCCCAGCGCGTTCTCCTGATCTTGCACCATTGAATATGACTGTTTAATCGTTTAAAAGCGAATGGCCCCCACCACTCACCAGTAACTACGATCGATCAGTTGTGGTATTGTGTTGTAGCTTAATGAAGTGCTCTACCTGTACATGTCATCTAAGCGCCAAGGACGGGCATAATATTAAGTAAAAGGCAATTTTGTTTCTAGAGTTTTGAAATTTAAAATTAAAATTACATCATTTGACAGCAAAATAACTTAATCTAACACATGTGCACGATAATAAACTTGTAATAATATGGGGATTAAAATCGGGAAATAATTTTCCTCAATTTTTAATACTTATTTTTTACAAAAAATTCAATGGATGATTTTCATCGGAATTCTTTTACTTGGCCCCAACGACCGACGGTCAGTAACGTCAAACTTCGCTTGCGTATATCTTCTGCATGTATAAGAAGAAAGTATAAGATTTGGATAAACTTCTGATTTAAGGTAATCGAGTAATTTTCAAATTTCGTAATTTACACATTCCTTGCATTTCAATTGACAACTTATTTTTGTAAAAGTGATCTATTACTAGCTTCTGCATTCATAAGAAGAAGTAGAAAAGGCAAAAAAAAAAAAAAAAAAAAAAAAAAAAAATCGATTTCATGTTTTCGATGAACTTGCACGTTTTGTGATAACATGCATTTAGATTAACTGAAATTGACTACTTGTTAAAAAAAAAAAATGGATTTATTACTAGTTTCTGCATACATAAGAAGAAAGTAGAAAATACAGAAAATTTTTCGATTTCCGGTTTTTGATAAATTTACTTTCCTTGCATTTTAATTAACTGAAATTGACTACTTATTTTTAAAAAAGTGGATATATTATTAGCTTCTGCATGTATAAGAAGAAAGTAAAATAGACACAAAAAAAAATCGATTTTCGGTTTCCGACGAATTTACACGTTTTGAGATTTCCTTGCATTTGAATTAGCTGAAAATGTGTAATTATTATTTTTAAAAAAGTGGTTTTATTATTCTATCCTCTGCATATATAAAAAGAAAGTATACGATTCAGAAAAATTTTAGATTTTATGTTTTCAATGAAGTTAAGCGTTTTAAGCATTCCTGAACTCAATTCGACTATTTTCAGAAAATATCTGTCTAGTTGAGTTCGAACACTGGGGTTGAGTTCGGACCAAAGGTCTTAATTTAACCGAACTTGATATTTGGTTGGACCATGGTTTTAATTGGTGCCGATTAGCTTTTGGACTGTATCACCAAACAGGGGGCACTTCCACATTGCGATTTCCTCTTGTTTCTGGAAAGGGTCATAACCTACAGTGTACCAAACTTAGAGATATATATTAAGTAAAACTCTGCTGATTCATTTTGGATGCATATCGACAAATAATTGGGGCAGCTGTTTTGCAATTTCATTCCGTTTACGAGAAGGCAATTACTTTGTTCTGCAAAAATGTGGTCGACATTCCACCACGGAGCGATACTAGTATCTATAAATATATGAACGCGAAATACAACTGATTTGCTTATTCATTTATCAACGTCGAGTGCAAATCAATGAAGTGAATCATATTCATTTCGGACAAGTATTTTTTCAGGATGCAGGGTTTCACTATAAATGCATTTAATGAAATTAAACCCTGGAAGAGTCCAAAGGGGAAATAGAAGATTTTTAACATTTTCAACGTATCTCTGCGATGTTTTCCAGTAGAAACTTGAGGTTTAGCAACATATCTCCTCTAAGGCTCTAATTAAGGTAAAAGATAAGAATCTTCTGAAATTTATTCCAGAATAAGGTGAAAAGGGGTGTCTAATAGTTCTACCCATTCTTCACACGTGGAAAATCGCAGCCTTTTTCTAATAAAAGCTTTAAATTTGGAATTTGTTTTTTGGTCCCTTCTTAATGTGCAGCTAGGTCGAGTGGTCTTCGGGATCTTCTCCTTCCGCAGCTTCGTTACCAGGCCATGGATCTCCAGGGACGTGATGTGGTTTCATCCTCTTTCGAGGTGGGGAGGAGATTGCGCCCTCGACCGATTCCAGACACAAAACCTAAACGGTGCATTCCACTAAGTATGTGTGTTCTGTCCCTCATTAAAGTAAAAGATCAGAATCTTGCAAAATTTAACCCTTAAAAGAATGAAAAGGAATGTTTAGAAATTCTACCCGCTCTTCGTACGGAGAAAATTAGAGCTGTTTCCTGTAGAAGATTAAATTTAGAAAAAAGTCTTCTCTTAGACCCTAATTAAGATAAATTTGAGAATCTTCCGATATTTACAACATAAGGGCATAAGATGGGGCTGCCTAACTTTTCTTCTCCTTCTACATATTCCGAAAAATTGTTAATCGGTCTCATTTCCCACACAAATTTATTTTTAGAGTAATTATTTTCCAAATTTAATCACAATTAAAGAAGAAGAAAATAAAAAAAGAATGCTGTGAAGAAAAACGCGGATGCTAAAAATTTTACCGTATAATTATTAGAATGTTGGCAGATATTGTAATGCACTTTTGACGACACTTATATAATGCCATGTAGCATTCCTAAAATTCCACCATTATATTGTCCGCATGACTTTAACTTCACTTTTGAAGGATTTGAACTGGCAACACAGGGGACGTGTTGAAGCATCTTCCGTTGCCTAAGAGTAGACACTGAATGATGGAATGTCCTAAATTTAAATTTATTGCCATTGGGGTAGAAAAAACGTAAAAGAAATAACGACAACATTAATTTTGGAGGTAATCATAAAAAGAAACACAAAGTAAAAATTTAAGAAAAATTGAGCATTACAAACAGGAAGATTAGAGATAGCAAGATTATTTTTGGAATTTATGGGAGCAAATTTAAATTTTTATTTTCATTTTTAGAATGGGTCGCACGCAATCTAAACAAACATTTTGATCTGTCAGAGACAGAAATGTCCTGAAAAAGGTAACTTCTCGGATATAGTATAAGACTTCATGCTATTCTATTTATTTATTTACTTATTAAAATAGAGGACAGACACAGCGCAAAACTGGGTATAATCTCAGGAGGAGAAGTCAGTGCCAAAGGCGATAGAAAAGTGAAAAATAGAAAAACATATAAAATTATTTTATAGGAAATCAAATACCATGTAAAGATATATAATAAACAAGTGTATCATTATAATAATAATAATATTAAAAAAAAAAAAAAAAAAAAAAACTTATTTAACGAGAATCATGTAAAATTAGATATGTCACTTTTTCAAAGATTTTCGTCCTATTTGTCAGGGCATCATCTGGAAAAATTCAAAAAGACGTAGTTTTACAACACGTGTGGCAACACGTTCATTACATATTACAAGAAAAAATCAGGAGTGACTCCACTCGACTTTCCGAACATTGAGTAATTAACAGTTTTGTAGATAAAGTAAAGAAAGAGGAGTTGTTAAACAAACAAAAGATAGAAAACAATAATAGAGTGTTTGAGTATTTTTCTCCATATCTTACACAATGTCTTATTTAACGCTACTGAACTTTGAGCCCATAGATAATAATGATAAAGAATTTTTCGTTGTGTCTCTGTAAAAAGCTCTAAATGCTAGATTCACCAAAATGCGTATAGTTAATGCAACAGTGATTTATAAAATTCATATAAATTTTCAGCTCAATTGAATAAGGCGTTTAGATGCTATCGCATTTTTAAAAATTTAGTCGCATAGGCCATAATGATAAAGAATTTTTTTTTGTGTCCCTGTAAAAAAACTGCAAGTGCTAAATTCACCAGAATCTATACAGTTTGTGCAACTGTGACCTATAATATGTGTACACATTTTTTGCTCAGATTAATAAGAAGTTTAGACGCTATCGCACTTTTAAAAATTTGGTCCCTTAGGCCATAATGATAAAGAATTTTTCTTTGTGTCCCTGCAAAAAGACTGTAAGTGCTAAATTCACCAAAATCTATCCAGTTTGTGCTACTGTGACCTATAATATGTGTACAAATTTTTTGCTCAGATTAATAAGGAGTTTAGACGCTATCGCACTTTTAAATATTTGGTTCCATAGGCCATAATGATAAAGAATTTTTCTTTGTATCCCTGCAAAAAAACTGTGAATGCTAAATTCACCAAAATCTATACAGTTTGTGCAACTGTGACCTATAATACGTGTACAAATCTTTTCCTCAATTGAATAAGGCGTTTAGTTGCTATTGCACTTTTAAAAATTTGGTCCCATAGGCCATAATGATAAAGAATCTTTCTTTGTGTCCCTGCAAAAAGACTGTAAGTGGTAAATTCACCAAAATCTATCCAGTTTGTGCTACTGTGACCTTTAATATGTGTACAAATTTTTTGCTCAGATTAATAGGCAGCTTAGACGCTATCGCACTTTTAAAAATTTGGTCCCATAGGCCATAATGATAAAGAATTTTTCTTTGTATCCCTGCAAAAAAACTGTAAGTGCTATATTCACCAAATTCTATACAGTTTGTGCAATCGTTACTTATAATACGTGTACAATTTTTTTCCTCAATTGAATAAGTCGTTTAGATGCTATCGCACTTTTAATATTTTGATCCCATAGGCCATAATGATAAAGAATTATTCTTTGTGTCCCTGTAAAAAAACTATAAGTGCTAGATTCACCAAAATCAATAGGATTCGTACTATGGTGACTTACAATAAACGTACCAACTTTCAGCTTATTCGAACAAAGCGTTTAGACGCTAACGTGTTCACTCACAGACATACACACATACATACACATATCATCGCAAAAATATTGAAAGGGGTCCTCGAAACGTATAGAAACATTAAAATTTCAAATTCGGATTTTTGACATGATTAGAATACATTCCTCACTATAGTCTTCGGAAAGTAAAAACACCCGACAGTTACGGTTAAGCTAGATAAGTCAGTCTGAGGTCAAACATTGTAGATATTTAGTTGGAGCTTTACTGAGGTAACATGGACCAACTTGAAAACTGGAAACGTAAAGGAACTTGCATCTAGTCGGAGCTTTACTGGGGCAATATTGAGCAACTTGAAAACTGGAAATGTTAAGGAACTTGCATGAAAACGTTTGTGGATAGGGACTGGAGAGGCGTACTGGCAGTAACAAGACATGTCACGGAGGAAACAAGACGTCAGACTAAAGCTACTATTTTAAATTTAGTTGGTGCTTTTTTAGGGTAACCTGTAGTCATCTTGAAAGCTTCAACAACCAAAGAAATTCATAAGAGAAGTCTAAATAGAAACTGGAGAGGCTCCGACTAGCAGTAACATCTACAGGAAGTGAAGACTGGTACATGGCTCGCAGCGAGTATTCAAAACACTTTTGCTGTTTTAACCTATTGAAAACATACAATCCACTGAAAAGATTTCAAATTAAATATGTGGTTGAATAAGGTAATGCCAAATTTTTGGTAGAAAATCTCAATTCAATTAATTCTAAAGAGGCACAAAAACTTGCCATTTCCTTATACAACCACATATTTAATTTGAATTTAAACATTTAAACGTATTTAATTTGATTTTAAAGCTTAACATTTCCTGTTTTCAAGTTGCTTCATGTTACCCCAGTAAAACTCCAACTAAATCTCTTCAATTTTTGATTTCAGACTCACTTATCAAGATGAACCGTAACTGTCAGCTGTTTTTTTTTTTTTTTTTTTTTTTTTTTTTTTTTTTTTTTTCGCAATATATAATAAACGTATTGCTGCCCTTGTTATGAAACTATGCCTTATAGAATTTGTTTTGATTAATCCCTGACAAGCAGGGCGAAAAGCATTGAAAAAATGATATGTGCAATTTTAAATGATTTTAATTAAATATGTCTTTAAAACTAGTTGGCATAGGTGGACTCTGCTCAGTTACCCATCATATTTATGCTATCACAAATTTCCAGTGCGAGACATATTATAATCATGTTAAAAGAAATGAATATGAACAAAGCTTGATACAGTGACAGAATGAAATACCCGCCTAATAGGCTATCCACCGTTCACTTCGATATATTTATCTTATTCTATCTAATCTATTAATTTATTTTATCAGGATCAATTCCGTTGTTCAGTTTTCATGCTACTTTTTCCAATGCAATAATCCTCAAAATTCATATTTATATGAAAAATTTACAATTTCGCTATGTTGATAAAATCATAAATTACGAATAATTTGCGAAATTTTCCTATTAGAATATTTGTATTCAATCATGTTCAAATCAATATCCTAAATATAATTTTGGAGTTGTCTAATGTATTTATGTTCCTCAAAATGGAAGTTTATACTCAATTTTGCCTTATTCTGACATGTTAAGTAAATCGTAAATTCGAAATAACTTACGAATTTTTTAAATTGAAAAAATCATAGTCTATGATATTCATGCCAGTATCCTAAATAATATTTCGAAAGTGGTTTGACGTCTTTACGATGAAAATATCCCTCAAGATTGACGTTTATGGGAAATTTTGCTCTATTCTGCCATATTAAGAAATTCGTAAATTCCCAAAAACTTACGAAATTTTTATATTTAAAAATTCATAGTCATTAATATCCACGCCAGTGCCCTAAATAATATTTCAAAAGTAGTCTGACATCTTTACGATGACAATATCTCCCAAAATTGACGTTTATGTGAAATTTTGCCCTATATACTGTCATGTTAAGAAACTCGTAAATTTCCAATATACTCGTAAATTTCCAAATTTTCAAAGTAGCATATTTATAGTTCCGGCATCAAAACTGATATTTTAAAACTGGTCTGACATTTTTACAGTAAAAAGTTTCCATTTAATGCACGTTTAAGTGAATTTTTGTCCTATTCTCCCATGTTAAGAATTCTAATTAATTTCTAATAACTTACGAAGTTTTTTATTTTGTATGATTCAAATGAATAGGGTTCTTGACAGTATCGAAAGTAATATTTTAAAACTGATCTGACCTCTCTGAAATCATTTGTTCGTGCGATATCCTGTAGACAGACTAACAAACTAATGGACTAACACTCTAAAAGACACCCTACAGACAGACACCATACAAATTTTGTCATTTTAGGATTCCTCACACCTGAAAACTTCTAAAAAAGTCAAAAAACAGAGGTCGAAAATTTTCACGATTACCTAAGTTCCCCATACATAGTATGATGGGGAACTAAAAAAAAATAATTATAAACTACGTATTTTAAAGTGTTATTTTCAAACAAATATGTTGTTTTTAGAACTATTTTACATAAAAAGGTTAATGGTGGGAGTTCAGACGGAAGCCCGCTTTACATCATCGTCTATGGACAGGATTGTTGTGATCATATTTAGAAAGTGTGTTTAAAGTAGGATTATTTAGATTTCCTATGGACAAATGGAAATTAATATTAAGATATTGAGTGTAATCATTAAATTTAGGAGTTAAAATCTCTTTGTAGATGTGGAAGCTTCGAACATACCATGGCATGTCAAGAGTTTGACGAATGGTTGCATTTTGTGACAAAGAATGTGACAAAGGTACGATGTGTAGAGGAGCATTTTATTCTTAAAATTTAAAGTACTATTTCGAAATAATTGCGGCATGAGTTTGCTTGTAGCAGCTCGGAATTTCTTACGCGTAAAAGTTATATGCTATTTATAAAATTAAATGTTGGTAAAGTATAACTCTTAGGTACCATGGTGGTAAGGAATAGCCCAAAAGTGAATTTTATACTCGTGTTTCACGGGTAAAAGTAACAGTTTTACCTTTGTCATTATTTAAGGCCATTCTGTATTTCGAGAACTAATTTGAAGTAATTTATATGCGGTGAGATTTAGCCTAAATTGCGTAACGTCTGTTAGTCATGAAAAACGCAGTTTTACGTTACCCGTAAACAAAGCGTTAAATATTTTACCGGATATTTGACTTTTTTTTTTTTTTTTTTTTAATGTACCAGCGATTGGAATTCTTTCTTACTTAGATATTCTAAATCAATTGATGCCATTTTGTAGGAATTTGCCTGCTCTTTTCAAATATGTTCTTGATTTTTGAACAACATGTTCAAAAACTTCTTAAATGAGGGATTTAAAAAAAGTAGCTATTTCGATCTATTTGCAGTAACTTGAAAACATGGTTTTAGATATCAGAGCATTCCTGCCAATATTCTAATTTATATTCTGTAAAATTTTTAGTACACGTTTTCCTTTCTTTCACATCGGTCTTTTCTTACAGAGTTTTTTTTTTTTTTTTTTTTTTTTTAATCGTAATGATAATATTTGGAAAAAAAAAATCTTTAAAACTGAAATTCTGAGGAAAAATGGCGGGTTTTGGAATTTTACGGTGTATTAATTGGAATATTTGGAGATATAGGAGAGTGTTGATGCATTGATTTATGATCCATATGAGCAAAATCTATTACGTTCCCTCGTCCTGAGTTCCTCGTGTAGAATTGTAAATAAATAAGTAAATAAATAAATAGAAATAGCTTAACAAAATCCTAATGCAATGGAAACCAAATTTAGTCTCATTTTTCGATTAAATACTTTTAAAAGAAATATACTCTAATTAGCGACAAAAATTACAAAATTTTAATTAAACGATATTGAAAGATGTTAATGTGTAAGAAAAATTTATCTATTTATCTGTATTTATTTTATTAAAAAATCCCCGTATTTTTTTCCTAAGCCCATATAATTTTTGCGAGTGCGTGAATAGAGACATTTGCGTAATTTTGTTTAGTTATTTAAATTTGGAATTAAGGAGGGAGGGGTATTATATGTTTTATATATAAGATTCTGAAATAAATTTTATTGGTTTAAGAATAATTTAAATATGTTGATTCTTAAAAAAAATGTAGTATATTTATTAGTATATAATTAAAATAGTTAAAGTGGAAAAATGAAGAAGAATAATGAAGAATTTTTTGAAGGAAGTATTTTCAGTAAGTCTGTTAGAATAAATATAAGATTTTTTTTTCAACGTTTTATAAGCAAAAAAATCCATCTTCTGCTTTCTGAACGCCCTTATTTAAACTGAACGCCTTTAAAAAAATCTTAAAATACAAAAGAAAAAAAAAAGTAGAACTCATACATCTTCCAGTTTTTGAAACTCGACTTTTTGAAGTAAGCATATAAAAAAACAAACATAGTAATACAAAACAAATATGGAAATATAGAAATATTTCGTGTAAACAAGGTTCTCAGCAACATGTATATATATATTTTTCCTTTTCCTATCAAATTTGTTATTTATGTGACGATGCACATCTCTATAAATTTCTCCATATTTTCCTCCTAATCCGTCCAATCAAAGTTCTTTTTATGGGCATTTGAATAGTAAAATATTTCAGTAAATATACAGAAATTTTTACAGTATAACCACACCATTTTGCCGATACTACTTTCACCTCTTAAAATTAAATAAATACAATATAAAAAGAACTTTTTATATACCCTGTTTTTAAATTTTCTGTTGAATCATATAAACGCTACCGAAGGCAGCGGGAACTCGAAGCAGTTGGATAAAAGTATTAAAAAAATTAATTGCTATAGTGTTTTGAGCTATTATAAAAGCTTCAAATGGCTATCTAGCCGGTAAGTTAGTTAAAAGTTGATTGCAATCTTTGTACTGGTAACGCTGCCGAAAGCAGCAGGGTCCAAACATAATTGCTTAAAAATATTTTAAAAATGCATTATCGCCGTATTCTGAACTATTCTGAAAGTTTCAAGTGTCCATCTAGTTGGGAAGTTATTTATTTATTTATTTATTTTTGTTTTTGTTGTTGTTGAATCATACAAACGCTGCCGAATACAGTAGCGACCTGAAACAGTTGACTAAAAGTATTAAAAAACATGTATTGTCACCATGTTATGAGCAATCCTGAAAGTTTCAAATGTCTAGCTAGTCGGGAAGTTAGTGAAAAATCTATTGCAAGCTTCGTACTGGTAACGCTGCCGACAGAAGCAGAGTTCAGAAACAGTTGGTTAAAAATATTTACAAAATACATTTTCACCGTGTTCTGAACTATTCTGAAAGTTTCAAATGTCTAGCCAGTGGGGAAGTTAGTTAACTATTTTTTTTTTTTTTGTTGTTGTTGTTGAATCATATAAACGCTGCCGAAGGCAGTAGGGACCTGAAACAGTTGACTAAAAGTATAAAACAAAATGTATTGTCACCGTGTTCTGAGCTATCCTGAAAGTTTCAAATGTCGGGATGTTGCTAGTCGGGAAGTTAGTGAAAAATCGATTGCAAGCTTTGTGTACAGGTAACATTGCCAAAAACAGCAGGAACCCGGATCAGTTTGTTAAAAATATTTAAAAAAAGCATTTTCACCGTGTTCTGAACTATTCTGAAAGTTTCCGATGTCTAGCTAGTCGGAAAGTTAGATAAATAAATTTTCTGTTAAATCATATAAACGCTGCCGAAGGTAGTTGGGACCTGAAACAGATCACTAGAAGTATTAAAAAAAGTATTGTCACCATGTTCTCAACTATCCAGAAAGTTTCAAATGTCTAGCTAGTCGGGAAGATAATGAAAAATCGATTGCAAGCTCTATACTAGTAACGCTGCCAAAGGCAGTAGGAACCCCAAACAGTTGGTTAAAAATAATTAAAAAATGCATTTTCACCGCCGTTTTCTGAGCTACTCTGAGAGTTTCAAATTTCTAGCTAGTCGGGAAGTTGGTTAAATAAATTTTCTGTTGAATCATATAAACGGTGCCGATGGCAGTAGGGACCTGAAACAGTTGACTAAAAGTATTTTAAAAAAGTATTGCCACCGTGATCTGACCTATCCTGAAAGTTTCAAATGCCTAGCTAATCGGAAAGTGAGTGAAAAATCGATTGCAAGCTTTGTACTGATAAAGATGCCAAAGGCAGCAGGAACACGAAACATTTGACTAAAGATATTTAAAAAAATGCTGTCGAATAAAAAAAAAAAAAAAAAAAAAAAACGCTGCCGATGGCCGCGGAACCTGAAACAGTTGACTAAATGTGTTTTTAAAAAATGTATTGTCACCGTGTTCTGAGCATTCCTGAAAGTTTCAAATATCTAGCATGTCGGAAAATTAGTTAAAAATCGATTGCAAGATATGTACTGGACAACCAACCAACCAAAAATCCAAACAAACAAACAAACAAGCATAAAACAAACAAATATACAAACAAACCTACATACAAACAATCAAACATACATACAAACAAACAAACAAACAAGAATCGAAATTAATAAAAACAGGGTAAAATAGGTTAAACGTACAGAAATTTTATGTATCCAGGTTAATACATAGATGTATTACTTTTTAAGTAATATAATTATGAGATTTTAAATTAATCATTATTTATTTTCTGCACATTTTTTGTGACGCATAGTAAATTCATCTGCAGTGCATTGATCTTATTTTACTATGAAAGCGTTTTTTTACGCTGCTCTCACCCACTGAAGAGGATGGTGTATGGGCACAAGGTGTTTTAAAATCCTTGGTATTTCTTAATTTAAACTTCATAAATCTTTTAATATATTTCAAGTTTGTTTTTAATGTTTTCACGCCGTTTCCTTTCCATTTACTTAAAATAACACACACACACACACACACACACACACACATATATATGCGTGTATATTAAATATTAAGCGATTAGTAAAGAAGGAAAACTAATATATGATAGAAATTCTTACCGTCGAGTATACGAATATATATATATATATATATATATATATATATATGAATATTTCGTTATATATATGTAGATAGACATAGATAGCATTTAATTATGCAAAAAGTAAGTTCTCTATTTTCTTTTCATCACAGTTCAATCATATAGTATGTATTTTTAATGTCAGTTTTGAAAGTTAACACTAATTTTTAAAGAATTTGATAACGGAAAATAAACTATAAAGCTTAGACTATAATAATTAATCAGATAAAAATGTTCATATATTTTATTCAAAATATTTCTTTGCCTTATGGTATAGTTTCGTATTTTCACTTGGAATGTATGAAATGCAGGGAAAATTGCATTATTCGAATAACAGTAATACTGTCTCTATTATACAACAATATTTACAGTCACATTACTTAAATAATATATATCGGGTAGATTTCATAAATCTGTATGAGTACACATTGTTTTGCATTCCTTGAGAAACAGATAAATTAAATATGATAGACGTCGAAGAGAAGAACGTACGTTATTTCATGAAAATCTATTAATCGATGAAAACCAGCCATTTCTTGAAAGTTCAGAAAAACATTGCAAATGAATACAATTGCATAAGTTATCCAGAATTTACCTAAGCGAAAACCTATAATGAAGCTGACTGCTTTAACGATCGTAAAGATTTATAGCAGTGAAACTTTAGTTAACTTATGTATCATGAAAATACAGCAGACAACATCCATGGAACTAGTATACGTATTTGAATAAATGAACATAGCAGTTTTATTTTTCCGATAATACAACAAGCGTTATTGTAGATTAGGTATTTTTGAAAAGGATTACCTATAGTAATATTTCATTAAAAAGTAACATTCGTGCCAAGTCACTGTTATTTTTAACAGAGACTTCATACTGGAAAGTTTTTATAAATATTTTCCATTTATTTAATGTTATGTATTAGTCGAAAACATATGAGACAGATTCTTTATTAAAATACCGGTGGAAAAATCTGATTTAAAAATTAGTAACATAGACAGCTATGAAATAATTATATTGTTTAATACAATCGACTTAAATGTAACAAGTAATTTTTCATTCTGAAACGTTCAGATAAATAGTCAGATTTTTTTTACTTAATTATTGCTATAAATCAAGAAATTGTAAGTTTTTTTTTCTTTCCCATTCACATTAATCAGATTTTTATTCGCAACATATTATATACTATTTTCTATTTTACTTTATAATTATTAAAACACAGTATCCAGGGGCACGATCAATTATCCCTTTTTAAATGTTTTTATGGTATTTTGTATCTCAGGACAAAAAAGTTACTTTAAAGTTTCTAATTTTTCTTTTTTTTCTTTTCTATTTCATCGAAATTTTATAAGTAAAATAAAAGTATAAGAACATTTAATCTTCATTGACCAGTTTATCACCAGAGACTTCCATTCTTAAAAATTAAAAGAAAAAAAATCCTGCCTAATTACAGTTTCTTCTTTAACGATATTACAAAATAAAATTTTTTAACTAAGTAATTGGATTCCAGAAATAAATAAGTTTTATTTTCATATTTTGTGTTCTGAATTTCCATATTTCGGTTAGTTACGAAAAGAAATGTCTTCATTTAACGCTTTTTTATGCAGTGAAATGACTTGCTTTGATTTCAACAAACAAGCAACTTACATTTAATTCTAATAGTTATATTTACTATTAATTTAATAACTATAGAATTTCCATTGAAAATATAAGAGTGCAATGCCTACTAAATTTCAGTTTTATGCAAGAATTTTGATAAACTTTAAGTGAAAGCGTTATTCAAATACACTCTAGGACAAAAGAAAAAAAAAAAAAAAACTATTTGGCATAGGTGGACTCTGCTCAGTTCTCCATCATATTTATGTTCTCAGAAATTTCTAGTGCGAGACATATTATAATCATGTTAAAAGAAATAAATTTGACTAAAGCTTGATGCAGTGACAAAATGAAATCCCCGCCTAATAGGCTATCCACCGTTCACTTGGATATAATTATCTTATTCTAATTTATTAATTTATTTTATCAGGGTCAATTCTGTTGTTTAGTTTTCATGCTACTATTTCCAATGCAATAAACCTCAAAATTCATATTTATATGAAAAATTTACAATTTCGCTATGTTGATAAAATCGTAAATTACGAATAATTTACGAAAATTTCCTAGTAGAATATTTGTATTCAATCATGTTCAAACAAATATCATAAACTTAATTTTGAAGTTGTCTAATGTATTTAGGATCCTCAAAATGGAAGTTTATGATCAATTTTGCCTTATTCTGACATGTTAAGTAAATCGTAAATTCCAAATAACTTACGAATTTTTTTTAATTGGAAAAATCATAGTCTATGATATTCATTCCAGTATCCTAAATAATATTTCGAAAGTGGTTTGATATCTTTACGCTGAAAATATCCCTCAAGATTGACGTTTATGTGAAATTTTGCTCTATTCTGACATGTTAAGAAATTCGTAAATTTCCAATAACTTACGAAATCTTTATATTGGAAAATTCATAGTCATTAATATTCATACCAGTGTCCTAAATAATATTTCAAAAGTAGTCTGACATCTTTACGATGAAAATATCTCTCAAAATTGACGTTTATGTGAAATTTTACCCTATACTGCCATGTTAAGAAATTCGTAAATTTCCAGTAACTTGCGAAATTTTTAAAGTAGCATATTTATAGTTACTGATGTTCATTCCGGCATCAAAACTGATATTTTAAAACTGGTCTGACATTTTTACAGTAAAAAGTTTTCATTTAATGCACGTTTAAGTGAATTTTTGTCCTATTCTCCCATGTTAAGAAAATGTAAATTTCTAATAACTTACGAAGTTTTTAAATTCGAATGTTGCAAATGAATAGGGTTCTTGCCAGTGTCGAAAGTAATATTTTAAAACAGATCTGACCTCTCTGCGACAATTTGTTCTTGAGATATCGTGTACACAGACCAACAAACTAACGGACTGACCCACTAACAGACTAACAGACTAACAGACTAACAGACACCCTACAGACAGACACCATAGACATTTTGTCATTTTCGGATTCCTCACACCTGAAAACGTGTAGAAAAGTAAAAAAACCGTGGTCGAAAATTTTCAGGATTACCTAAGTTCCCCATACCTATAGTATGATGGGGAACTAAAAAAAAAAAGGCGAACCAAGAAGGAGTAATGCAAATTGGACACAAATTGGCATGCATACAAGTTTCGATGAAAAAAGCAAATTTTATAGTTTGGGGGCCAATGAATGAACATGTGACACTACAGTGCAATTTAACTGCGCAACTGGCAGGATATTAAAGAGGAGAAATTTTGATTCTAGGTCATAAATTATTTAAGAATATTATTCCGTCTACTCACATAGACAGTAACTACGCCTGGCATAAATGTTCGCAAAAACTATGCGCAGAATTCAGCATTTGAGAGAGGAGTGTAGTTGGGCTGAAAGAAGCCGGTTCGTTTACTCTGTGAATTCTTTCACATTTTCATAGGAGCGATGCCGATAGTAAATGATGTTGGCATTAATGGGTGAACCATGGCCAAACATAGTGTTATGAAGGAAGCGGTCAGCCAGAGATAGGACAGAATGTAAGAACCGATCAATCATCAGAGCTGTACTCAAAGCCCCAAATTCGTCGTTATTATCGATTCTACGTGCAACAGGTACTTCAAAGACTTCAAATACCATTAATAGGCGGCTCACAGAAATGGGGTTGAACTCATGAAGTCCCTTGTCCCGACTACTATTCAACTTTGTACACTGACAAGCACGCTTGCAATGATATCGGGCATGTTTTACCTGGAATGTTACTGAATGGAGTAGAATTGTCTTCAGTGATGAGTCCCACTAAAATTTGAGTCCCGATGGCCAGCGAAGACGTGTCTGGAGACGCCCCGATAAAAGGGGGGATTGCAAACTGATTGTTACTTGCTATACGGCCCGAGAACCAGGAGTGATGGTCTTGGGTGCCATTCCATTTAATAGCAAGACCGCTTTGGTTGCCATCTGCAGCATATTTAAGCAGAGTGGTACGTCGACGGAATTCTACGTCCTGCTTTGTTGTCCATTATATCACGAAATTTTGAGCGAATATTTCAACATGATAATGCCCGCCCACGTACGAAGATAGTTTCTACAGCTTGTTTTCTTCCTTGCAAGGTCGCCGGATCTCTCTACCACTGAGGACGTTTGGAGCATCACGAAAAGTGTCACAGAACTAGCTCGGGATTTTACCAATCTAACACACCAATTGAACAGAATGTGGCATGATATCTCGTAGTAGGACATCTGTTAACTCTATTGATTAATGCCAAGCCGAATAAATGCTTACATAAGGGTCATAAGAGGGCCAACGTGTTTTAGACTTGTTTAATTTGGGAGGCTCTTTCTCTTGATTAAATCCTCCGAAATTTCTGAATAAGTAATCATTTGTTTTCCTCTACATGTACAACGCATCTACCAATTTTTGTCTCATTCGGATAACTCCGTTCTTCGTGCGGATTTTTTTTTTCTTAGAGTGTAACGCATCGATTGTTTTAACTTAAATCTTAAAAATATATTTTTCGAAGATTCTCGCGCATGGATTTTTACTAGATTAACAATTATACAAGGTATATATAAAATGTAGGGTAATGTCTCCAAGTCTCAATTAATAATAACACAAGAGCGAAAATTTATGCAGTAGGCCCTGATTATTAAAACCTAGCAGTTGTACGTACTCCTTGTATTGTATGACATTCACGTTCTTTGCCTACGTTATCACACAACGCTGAGATAGAAAAACAGAATGATAGAAATGCAAACGAAAGACAAATTGAATCCATAATCTCTCTTAAACATTGTTGAAAAGCGTGAAAATGACTAACGCAAGCGGAAATGCAGCCTTTCATTTCCATTTGCATATTTTACTGTAGCCCTGTAAATCTGAAAATAACGCATACCATATACCATATAAAAATATATTATAGAACATTAACAATAAATGTCAATTTGTTTACGATTTTTGTAAAAGAAATTGATTTAATTCATAAAACGCATCAAATCATCAAATCTCACAAAACGCAATCAAATCATGTGCACACATAAAATTGTTAAGAAGTGTTAAAAACGCTTAGTGTAAAAGAAAAGGCAATTACAGAAAATATCTAATAAAAGCCTATATTGTAACTGAATATATTTGTATGGCCCTATAAATATGTACTTTGTACATAATGCTCTTTGTACTGTACTCTATATAATGCTCTTTGTACTGTACTCTATATAATGCATTCTTTTATGCATAAGAATAACATATTTCAGTTTCATTAAGATTTGTGCAAAGTAAAATTATTAAAATATGTTTTATAGAAATACCTCTCATAGAATGCAATGCTTTGGAATACTTTCGGGTGTCCCTGTCCACAAACCAGTGGTGGTACTTACTCAATTTTCAATAGAAACATCCGGTTATGAACTTAAATAGCACCTTTCTATTTCATTATGATTCCTGTAAATTAAAGCTATTATAATATGGTTTATAGAATTAACTGTCATAGTATGCAATGCTTTGAAATATTTTTGGATGTTCCTGTACACACACCAGCAGTAATTTTTACTCCAATTTTAGTAGGGAACATTCAATAGTGAACTTGAATAACATATATTAGTTTCAAAAAATTACATGAATATTTACGGGTATTTGAGCGCAAACAGACAGACAGACGGGCAGATATACAGGAAAACCGAAGTCATTAAATTTGTCAACTGTGTTGGAAGGTGTTAAAAAGACTCTCACTGAAAAAAAGGCAAGATTTAGGAAATATTTATTAGTTAAAAACAGTCAAAATGATAGTGTTTATTTATTTTTTATTAAAATATTTTATATATGTTTTTCCCTATTGAAGCACCGTACTATTTCCTATTGTTATAACCGTACATTCTAACGAATTATCTTTAAAAACAAAGTTTGATTTCATTTATGAAATATAAACAGTCCTATGATATTCAAAAAATATCCTCCAGCGAAACGGCAACGCCAGATCATAAAATTTCCTTAAAAAGTAACAGGTATGTTTCACCATCTATGTTCACCAGATTATGGATTTACGACTTTTTTCTTGTGTGTAAGATAAGATGCCGGAAGTCACTTAAACAGCAAACGATTTGAAAACATAAGGGAAAAAAATCGTCTTGCCTACAATGAAAACATATCTTTAATAAGCAAATACGAATCCAATATTTCTTTTTCTAATATAAAGAAACGTGGGAAAAGTAGTGTCAAATTTGATAATGATTATTTTGAAAAGCAATTTAAAGGAAACTTAAAATAAATGTAAATATTTTTGTTATTTATTACTAAATATTGTAATTTTTCAGCTACTGTATATTATAGTGTAAATAATGTTTATGTTTCAGTTATTGTTTAATATGCGAAAAATATTGCTTTTTTAAATTTTTATTTTAATATAATATAAAAATGCTTATCTTGTATGTTACTCATTTATTTCAACTGCTTTTAAGAAATTGTTTTCAATCTTTACAGTTGCAAAATGAAATGTATAATCCTATTGAGTTTCAGTAAATGTTTGGTTACGATTATATGTAAGACACCAATGCTAAATACAGTTCAATAATGGTATTTGCGATCAACTAGTATCTTTAAAAGGGGTAATTAACATATATTTGATGAAAAATGTAGATATATTTTCAATTTCTCCTGCATTTGTATAAGAATAGAATTTCAGAGTTTTGACACAAAACACATAACTGTCAAAATGCATTTTTTTTTTTTTTTTTTTTTTTTTTTTACAAAGAAATTTTGAATTAAAATATATAAAATAAGTTTTTTAGACGTTGACACCAATGAATATAGGGTTTTAAATCTTGATAACATATAATCACAGAAATGTTTAGTTTTCAATTTATTAGACAACATTCTGCAATAATCGTAGATTGAGCACATTCTAAAATACAATTCTGAAATCTTTATCTTATAACTAGTGTATGGTAATAAAAATTAACTAAATAATTGTTAATATATATATATACATATATATGTGTGGGTGTATGTGTGTGAGACGTAAATATTTGCAATATTTCATGCAATACTGATTTCAATATGTAATAAAAATAAAGCTGTCAAGATGTTTTTTTCAAATATTTTTCAATAAACTTTAAGTGTTATCTAGATTATGAAAAAGACAAAAAAATCATGCGTTGCGCATTCATTATTAATGCTTTCCAACTGCATGTACTTGTCATATCGTATAACTTTCAATGCATTCCCTAGAACAGACAGGCAGAGGGACTGAAAGACAGACAAATATAATCTGATTAAGTTCATAATCATTCTTTAATATTGTTGGAAAGTGGTAAAAATGCCTAACACAAACGGAAATGGTGAACTTATGCAAAAAATGCAGACATAAATGCATCTGAATATTTTTATGTATGTCTATAAATCTGAAAAATAAGGATATCGAAACATTAGTTCAGCTTATTGACGAGGAATGCCGATTTCTCTACAAATTTTGCAATAGAAAGTTTTTTAAATGTGCTTTATAAAAAATGTCTCTCCTAAAACACAATGTATTGGCATTAGTTTTGGTGTCCATTTGCACGAACGAGTTGTACATAATCCATTAATCTCATTTTAAATAAGGATCATGACATTGCGAGCGTTAATAACATATATCATTTTTAAGTAATTATTAAAATATTTACGGATGATGGAGGCGGGCAAACGGACAGATAGACGAATAGTTGTACAGACAGATACCCATTTCAAGTCTTACTCATATGTAAAATTTCTGAAAAACACCTAATGTAAACGAAAAGGCACTTCATAAAATTTCCATTAATAACCCTTAATGTAACTGAATATTTTCTATGACCCTGTAAATTTTGATGTTTATCGTACTATATTCTATGGAAAGCATTTTTTTGTACATAAGAATGACATATTTGAATTTCATTCAGATTTATGGAAAGTAAAGTTATTACGCTATAGTTTATAGAAATACCTCTCATACAGCGAAAGGCTTTGGATTATTTTTGAGTATCTCTGTACACAAAAAAAATAGAGGAATTTAGTCCATTTTAAGAAACATCCGATAGTGATCTTGAATAACCTATAGAAGTTTCAAGAAATTTCACTACTAATTACGGGAGCTAGGAAACGGAAAGACAGACAAACCTAATAACTATTTTCAACCTCGTTGGAAAGTGTTAATGAATGATAGTGAATATAAAATGTACATTCGCTCTTGTTTATACATACATATATCTATGTACGCATACATGTACACACACACAATATATGCATTGTCATATACTCATATCTATCTATTTATCTATCTGTGTGTATACATAAATATATATAAAATTTATCAATTTATTTTTGTATATCTCTAGAGACAAATATAAAAACATAAATTAAAATAATTTTCATTCAACGCCGAAAATTTTAGATGTACAATATGTAATGAATAATTTATCATTTTTAAAACATATGTCATTTAAAAGTACAAAAAAATAATATCAAAGACAAAAGAAATACGTTCTTTCAATTCAATTCATTTTTTCCACCATTTGAAACATCTTGTTTTTACGCTGCGGTAGTTTTAAACATTAAACCAGTAACAAAGCGTGGAATTTGATATTGAAAAAATTATTCGAATGGTTTACTTCTTCTTCTTCTTCTTCTTTTTTTTTTTTTTTTTTTTTTCTTTAGTCATTTTTATGAATATTTTTGAGAACATCGTTTGTAAACGGTTTGTAATTTACTTTTCTTTTACATGATGTTATCAAATTATTATTTAAATAAAAGCTTACATTTTATTTTCTTTTATTATCTTCTGCTATTTTAGAAAAGTGTGTCTTGAAAACATAATAAAAATAAGGATCACAGAAACACATATATTGCTTAATTTGTTATACCATTCTATTGATACACATTGTGCATATAATAAGTACAAACTTTTGAATTAACACCATGAAATGCAATCTTACATTTTATGGTGTTAATTTAAGGAGTTGTACTTAATGCTTTTAAACGCCAGTTCTAGAAGATTTTCGTATAACACTGTGGATATATCTGACATACCAAATTTAGTCACTAAAAACGAAGAAAACGTTAATTCTATTTTTAAACCTTTTTTAACTCTTGCATTTTCGTTATTATATATATATGTATATATATATATATATATATAATAACGTTGTTAATATATGTTGTTAACGTTGTTAACGTTGTTATATAATAACATTGTTAAACTTTCGCTATAAAATATTTACCGCGGTTAAAACGTTCAAGCAACATTACCACGGTATTTGGTATGTGGAACATTCTTGAACTGTGCTTAAGGGGAAAAATAATTTCGTTTAATGTATATTAGTTTTAAATGTAAATGCCTATTAGTAGACATTTCTTTTAAATTTTGATTTCATCTGATTGCTTGACCTTTCCGAAAGCACATTTTTGAATCATGCACATTCGTATTGCATTAGCTGTCACCGACAAAGATTTAGCTAAAGCATGTAGTTTTTAGAAAAATCAATAATCACAGTCAATTTGTAAGTGATTCTACAAAGCATGCAAAATGTTACAGACAGAAAGTATGTTTTGAACTACTAACACCAGTATTTAATTAATTTATTCTTTTTATGCGTTTATAATACTCAACTGAAAAAAATATACGAAATAATATTCAAGCGAGGAATTCAAAATTCTTACAAAAATAACTACATAAAAAGAGGACATAACCCCCCCCCCCTTTTTTTTTTTTTTTTTACTAGGGATGGAACACTGGTGCATGACTCATTCCAGTATTTTTATAAAAATTACTTTATTTATAAAATCATTGGTTTTAAATAAAGAAAATCTTCTTTTATAAATAGTGGTATGAGTTCTGTGCGAATGCTCCATTCCTATTTTATGTAAATTTTACAAAGTGACTTAAGCAAATGTACACGATAAAAAGTTATTGAATCCTAACGAGTGTTGGGTTGTTGTTTCTGCATTATGTAAAATATGGTGGACTAGAAAGAGGACTAAATACAATAGACAAACTATAAATAAATAAATAAACTATAAAATGAAGAAATAACACTGCTCAAAACAATTAGGGGAGCACATGGTTTTAACGAAATTAAGCAAATATTTATACCAACAAGTAATGTCAAATAAAACATCAGTAATTTAAAGTTTGCAGAAAACAGAAGAAGAAAGCTACATATGCAAATCAGCGTTCATGACGTCAAAAACAGTAAAACTATATAAATGAAGAAATCGTGATTTCGTAGAAGCTTCTTTTGTTCAGTGTCTCAGTATCGAAATTCAAACATTCGTCTTTTATTTTGAGAAAAGTTGAATTGAAAATATCACGTGAACTTGATCTACCGGAATCCATGGTTTGGCGTATAATCGGTAGACTTGAATCCAGCGAAACTAAAAGAATGTAGCGGATGTTGTTAGAGTAGCAAGAAGTGGCATTTAAAGAGTGTGGAATCGATTCCAGGAAACAGGGAATGTTAGACTCCGACTAGGGCAAAGTCATCCGCATGCTACCAAAGCAAATAATGACCGATATATCGTACTAACTGCTCGTCGAGACAGTACAACCAATGCAACCCAGCTGCAAAGACTTTCTTTTGGCAACAGGGAGAAGTGTCTCAAGCCAAACAATCCGAAATAGGCTTTATCTGGGTTTTCTCTATGCAATTAGGTCAATGGTGTGAATTCCATTGACTGCAAGACACCTTGCGCACCGAAGAAGGTGGGCTGCGGAACATCGAGATTTTGATTAGGACGAGGATCCGTTTACAACTCTAGGAGCAGTGTCGAGCGATTATAGATATTCTAGGCCTTTTATCCTGAATGTTTATTGAAAAAAAAAAAAATATATATATATACCAAGGCGGTCTGAGATAGGTCTCTCACGCGACAAGGAGCGGCAGTGAAAGATGTAGGATGAACTTAAATATTTGTACAGAAAGTTCATATTTCCGTTTTGGATAGGGAGATTGTTCTTTGATTGTTCATAATTGATAGCTCGTTGGTATTCATTGAAAAATCATTGATAAAAGTAACACGTGCTTAGGAGGCGCTGGGTGAGTCGCCCTGCGTGGCAAGGGGCACCATTAAAAGCTGTTGGGAAGATGGGTTGCATCAGTGGGTTACTGACACTGCTATTCCAGATAAAGCAGCAAGTAAGTTAGAGGAAAAAAATAGAAAGATTAATCAGTTGTATTGGAGATATCTATTAGAAGACAGAAAATTCTGTTTAACTTGTTTGATATAGGAGGAGGAATAATTATATATTTGTCAGTCTGTTTACAGGTCTGGGAGAGGGATTTCGGATATGGTAGGAAGAAGTTAGAGTTCAGGTAAAGAAATAATGTTAAGGAGTTCCTTCCTCGCCGCAGGGGCACAAAGTTGACTGTCGAGGATGCAATTTATGAAGATAGGTGGTAAATGGGCCGTGACCCGTCAGGAAACCTGTTACAGCCGGTAAGATATCCCAGGAATTGGGAGAGACTGCGGGATATAAACTGATCGGAGTCAAGTTCTGTTTACTGACGAGTCTCGATTCAGTTTAGAGTGTGACACCAGACGTGTTTTAGTAACGCAAGAAAATGGCACTCGAAATAACCCTATATTTGTCCGTGAAAGATCACATTACATACGAGGTGGTTTGATGGTGTGCGCTGGAATCAGCATAGGCGGACATACTGACCTACATATCATTCGGAATGGCAATTTGACGGCCGGAAGGTATGTAGACGACATTTTGAGATATCATGTCATGCCTTACGCTGCAGCAACTAGCGATTCCTTTATTTTAATGCATGATAATACAAGACCTCCTACAACTCGTCTTGTGGAGAACATTCTTGAAGCTGAAGTTATACAGCATATAGAGTGACGAGCATGTTTTCCTGATCTAAATCCGATCGAGCATGTTTGGTACATACTCGGACGATGCGTTGCTGCAAGACCAATGCCTCCTTTTACTGTCCAAGAGTTGCAGATCTCACTTCTTCGAGAGTGAAGCAGTATTCAGCAAAGTCTTATCGATAACCTCATTGCATCTATGCCAAACAGGTGTGCGGTAGTTTTAACATCTCGGGGGGGTGGGGGGCATCACACCATATTAAACACCCTGCATCATTTTCAAAAATTAAGTTTTCTGTCATTTATATCTAACAAAATTGTTGCCCTAAAACATAATTTTTTGTTCTTTGTACCAATAAAAATAATTAAATTTCCCATACAACAGTTTCTGTATTTTATTTTTCTGAATTTCATTTTGTTACACGTGTATTCTCCATTTTATGTCCATGCATGGCTATCGCGCAATGGTTTTTTCGTTTTTTGCTTGCTTCCCAAATTTCTTTTAGCACTGTAAGAAACTCTAACATAGGAGAAAAATACACTAAGGAAAAAAAAAATTGTAATTGGATGTTTTCCTTTTCTCTTTATAAAAAATATTTTAATACGCGAGATGGAAAAATAATTAAATGTCAAGGAAATATTCGTGAAATGATTTTTAGCAAGACTTTTTCTTTTTTTTTTTTTTTTTTTTTTGGCTGCTTAAATTGGAAATTTGGTTCTAGATTGCCACGTTGTTCATCTAAGCCACATGTGTGCAAGTAATAAATGCAAATGTTTATAAAATCTATTTGTATCATGTTCAGAACGTAGAAAAGAATAAAAAAGGGGTTTAGCAAAAGAAGAAATAAAAAATAAGAAAACAGTCAATAATAAATAAGAAAAAAATGTAGTGCAGCAATCTATAATAATAAAAGAAAAGGTTTGTCTGTCTGCCTGTCTGTCCGTCTGTCTGTCTGTCTGTCTGTCTGTTCTTCTATACGTTCAGCCCCTATTGTACGCAGAAGTACAAAAACTGACATACGGATGCTCAGGAGCCTTCCCGAGGGGCTCCTGAAAACAGAATATAAAAATTTTAATTAGATTTCGAGATATTAATTAAAACGTTGACCCATGTCGATCGAAAAATGACCAAAAATCCTTAATGCTTAAAAAGAGGCATTCTATCAGCAGACGATTTTAACGGCTGTCTCGAACGTAAACAAAACATGTGGAAGTCATTAATGTCACATGATCTTGAACTGGGGTTAAAAATTGCAAATTTCAAAGTGCTTCAAATTTTCTTTTTCGCACACAACACTTAATATACAACCTATTCAGCACAAAACGAGCCTGCAGTTAAAATTTCATAAATTTTCATTAATAAACAAAGCAGTTACATTTTAATTGCAAATTAAATTTTATTTTAACACGTAATCTATATTTCAATAGACGATATGAGTTTCCATAGCAACAAAATACATTTGAAGGAACTAAAAAAATACTTTTCTTTTTCTTTTTACTTCCATTACCCGACTACCGTGGTATATATAGGTTTTGGGGACCTAAAAAATATTTTTTTTTTTTTACTTCCATTAACCGACTACCGTAGATATTGGAATTAGAATGTCCTGATTAGGTTTTCTTTTGTATCTCAGCTACTAATTAAAATAATTTCATAAGTAACACATTATTTGAAAGCTTTGTTGATTTGGAATTGAACAGTAGATTACAGAATTTTCTACCACCAGTTATTTTAAAATTTCAATATTTCAAATCCTAATTAAATTATTTTTAATACATCATTCGAAAGACATTTCAAAGTACTTTTATATTATCGAAAGTGAGATTCGAGATTTCACCTGATTTAGACGTTTTGAGGTCTCCTGAATCGGTTATATTTTGTATCTCAGCTACTAATTAAAATGATTTCATAAGTAATACATCATTTGAAAGCTTTGTTGATTTGGAATTGAACAGTAGATTACAGAAATTTCTACCGCCAGATGGCGCTGTAAAATTTTAAAATTGCAATATTTCAAAAACTAATTATGAATAAATTATTTTTAATACATCATTCGAAAGATATTTTAAAGTACTTTTATATTATCGAAAGTGGGGCTTTGTTGATCTGGAATACATCATTTGAAAGATATTTTAAAGTACTTTTATATTATCGAAAGTGGAATTCGAGATTTCACCCGATTTATACGTTTTGAGGCGTCCTGATGGGTTTTCTTTTGTATCTCAGCTACTAATTAAAATAATTTCATAAGTAATACATAATTTGAAAGCTTTGTTGATCTGGAATGGAACAATAGATTACAGAAATTTCTACCGCCAGATAGCGCTGTAATATTTTTAAATTTCAATATTTGAAATTCTAATTATGAATAAATTATTTCTAGTACATCATTCGAAAGATATTTTAAGGTTCTTGTATATTATCGAAAGTGGAATTCGAGATTTCACCTGATTTACAATTTTAAGGTGTCCTTATCAGGTTTTCTTTTGCATCTCAGCTATTTGAGTTAGACTGTTCAAAATTGGTATATATAAGTTAATTAGGAGGGGCTGGAAGGGTGGGGAAGGAATAGGCGCGCACAGCTCGCACGAGACTGTGCTGCCGAAGGCAGTGGTTCCGACATTTTACCTGATGAGAAATGATCATTTTAATTTTCTTTTCTTAAGAATAAAAGTTAGATTTCAGAAGGAATTTGTGCGCTCTCCGCACGTACATCTTTACACGTGAGCGTGCAGCGCGCATGGGTTTGGGACCCGGTGCGAGTCTTTACCCGATGATTAAAGATTTTTTTTTTTTTTCTTAATAATAAAAGTTTGAGTTGAGAAGGAATATGCGCGACAGCGCACGTATATCCTCACACGTGCGCGCGTAGCGCGCATGGGTCTGCGCAGCCGAAGGCAGTGGGGTCCCGGTGTGAGATTTTACCCGATGCTAAATGATGTATTTTTTAATTCCTTTTCTTAAGAATGAAAGTTTATGAGTAATAACATGGAATTTTGAGAAGTCATAAGGATGGCGAAGGTCTACGCTGGCGAAGGCAATGGGGACCCGGTGGGACATTTTTCCCGATCAGAATTTTTTTTCTCTTTTTTTATCGCATGATAAAAATTAATGCAATTTTGAGAATTCATTAATTATTGTGATTCATTTAAAAATAGTGACTAGCGAAGCGGGCGTAGCCTGCTAGTAAGCAAATAAAGCAGGTTGAAAACAAGAAAATCTGAAAAAAAAGAAAAAAAAACATTATTAAGGATAATAATTAAAAAGTTAAGAATTCAGTTGACCAAAAAATTACAAATATTATCAGTTAATTACATGGTTGTTAATTATTGGAACCAATTTTATCTGATGAGTCAAGTTTAATTTATTCAGAGCAGACAGATACAAGCTAATAGGACGACGAATAGGTGACCGACTTAATGAAAATTTCTCTCCTAAAATAGTGGCACATTCTACGTGCATTATGGTACGAAAGTGTATAACTTTTCAAGGAATCAGGCTAATTTTCGTGCTCAAGGGATCAATTAACTCGAAATAAAACTCGGTCATTATAAAAGTAGTGCCTAACCAACTGTTCTGGAGGTATCTCCGACTTTTCCACAATTAACATTTCAAAATGGTAATACACCTTGCCACATGGCGTCTTTTTTTCGTTTATTTGATTCAAATTGTTAAGTTTACCTATCCACTTACCCGAACACCTGTAATTCTGAAGTAATCATAACTTTTCTTTTTTTTTTCATTTAAGTTAAATCCAACAAAAATATGGTTTACCAGACCTGTAAATAGTCCTAATCACAATCCGCTTGATAATGTTTAGTCCATAAAAGGAGAGGGAGAATCGAAATGGTCATCCTTACAACCTTGCAATAACCTAAAAAAGTTATTTATCATATTTAGCACAGTGAAATTTCTTACGTTTATGTTAATAAACTGCATAATACCATGTCATTGTACATTAACCCTTTCACTACCAATATTTTTTCTGTGAAAAAATAAGTATGAAATAAATTATCTGAATCAGCTTCATTTAATAGACGGTATATTTCCTCAACTAACCGTTCTACTTCCCTATTCAAGGTAGTTGCAGGTCTAAAAGAAAAAAAAAAAAAAAAAAAAAAAAAGAAAACCTCCAGAAAAAAGTCTCATAGTATATGTTAAAATCGCCTTGGAACATATATGTCCCAGTGGTAGTGAAAGGGTTAAAGCAGTAGTTCCATATAAAGGCGGTGCTACCCAATGCAGAATACATAATTTTATTAAGTAACTGTTTGGATCTAACAAATAAATAGTTTTATTTCATATAGTAACACATAACATGTTTATTTCATATAATAAATCATAATAAAATACAAAGTATATATTTATTATATATTACCTTTAAAAATAACGTTTTATGTAGATTTTAATTAAGTACTTTGTACAGTTTAATAAAGCAAAATATTAAATAAAAACTAACAGAGCTATCATTTTTATGCCTTTGGTATTATACAAACATTCCTGTTTTAATTGTTTCCACCATTAGTTTTGAAATTACAGTAAAGTCTCATACATCGCGGGTGCAAATTTGCCTTATGAATATTACAATTTTTTTTTTTCACACCCCCTAATTTTATATAAAAGCAACTGCTTTCTACAAAAACTAAATCGAGTGTATGAACTAATAGATTGGTATTCTAAAAATTTAGCGGTGTTAAAAATTAAAACTGTTTTAATAATTTGTCAACTTCTCCACCGCGTTGTACAAGACTTTACTATATTTCAGATAAAAAAGATATGACTCAATTTTTCTGCAATGCGATTTTTTTCCCCTCTCCTTAGTGTAACTTTCTAAATTTGCAGTTTTATCCAAGAGATGAAATGAGGAATTTCTCATTCTCTGTTTCACTAGAAAAAATATAAAGGAGCATCTGGTTTAAACGCATGGCAAAGATTTGCGTATCAGAAATCTAGTCTCATATATGATTTATTCTTTATATCAAATTAAAATTACATTTAGAAGAAGAATAAAATAAAATTAATAATCAATAAAATAAAATATATTCGGAACCTGAGTACATAAAAGCCTAAAAAATGTCCAAAGACCATGATTAAAATCACCATAAAGCAGAGTTACCAAATTCCTTAATTTTTTCCTGAGCATATTTAAAACCGCCTTAATTTCATACCACTTAATTCATAGAATTCTTTTTTATAAGATATAACTACGATAAAATAAGAAAAAAATTACCTTATAAAAAGATTGGTATGATAAAACAACGGGCTAAAATTGGTCCGGAATAAATAAGGAGGTTGGTAACTCTGCATAATGTTACGGAAAACAGCACATGATCATCTATGACATCTCATCAGCACATGATCATCTTGACAGGCGCCCAGTACTGGGCGCCTGTCATAGATGATCATGCAAAATGATAGCATATGAAGCAGAGATGCATCCATTCAACGCTTATGTAAAGTTTATGATTGGTTAAAAAATTTCGATCATAAAACTATCATGGGAGACATAATTTTCCAAGCAGTATTTTAAACATTACAGTTATACGCATTTGCAACACTATGTATTTTAGGATGTATGTATCTACTTAGAGTGCGAAACGTTGATGTACATATATGTGTTTTTAACTTATATTATATTATACATATTTAAATAAACATTTCTTATTTAATTGTTTAAAACATTTCTAATTAAATGAATTACACGTAATGTATTTAACAATTTTAAAATAAAAAGAAACGCCTTTATTTGTATTAAATTATCGAAATAGACCTATATCAACGTAAGGCCCTGAAATATTCACTACTGGTAACCATAGACCTTATATAATAGCCCCCTTATCCCTCCTCATTATCTGTCTGCGACATGAAGTAGCTTCCTCAACGAAATTATCACGTGATGTAGACCGGGAGAGAGAGACGAGAATGAATATTATGTGATTTTTCCATAGGAAAGAAAGTAGTTTAGAGTTTTTTAATTTCTGTATTGTACACATACTTTTTATTTAAGCCTTTAGATTTACGCATCGTTGGAAAGCTAAAATGTCATACATAAATTGTAAAAAAAAATCTTTTGTGAGAAACCATTCTGAAGGGGAGAATTTTTTGTTTGAATTCTTACAAAAATAAGTGCTTTCTTTTGGAAGAATCGCCCTCAACTCCATGTCACGTGACATACGGTGCTGACCGCAAAGGATGAAGGTTTCAGATTACACCCTCATGTTGAAGACATTCGCTATAATGGGAAGTCCTATTGGTGGCGTAGTCTATATATATAAGGTCTATGCTGGTAACTTTCGTTCCGCTCTAGGCAATCAAATAATAAATCTTGTTTCCTGAAAGCAAGTCAAAGTATCTACACTACAAATGATTTTAACAATAAGACCGAATGAACTCGGCCACCCAGGTACTGAGAAAAAAAAAAAAAAAAAAAAAAAAAGGTAAAATAAAATTTCTTTAAACTAAAGAAAAAACATTCAAAAGAAAAAAATATATATATTCATGTAGGTAATATTAATATATGTCGACCGATATAAAAATTTTACTTTTTCTCATTTCGTATACAAGAGTTTTATTTAATTAATTTAAATAAACAATTATAAGGATCGATCACAACAATCTTTGTATAATACAAATGGTTTTTGCTATTTGATTAGTAATTCCAGACCATATTAATGAGTAATAATACCATTTATCTTTCTTTACTATCACTTAATTAATAGTCATTTTTGGCTAAAGTTATCAAATTACTTTAAGGATTCTTGGACCAAGATATCATTAATCTCTGCGAGAACTTTGTACATGTCTTTGTTCATGGCAAGTAAGTTTAAAAATTACTAATAAAAAATGACGTGTTAATTAATTAGATTTCGAAGTAACATAAATTTGGTGAATTTCTCAATGAAATATAGAAAACTGTGAAAATTATCTTATAATTATTTAGGAAAACATTGTTTTCAAAAACACTATTTGCATATTTCAGCGAAATTTTATTAAAACAGAAGTGTTTCGAAAAACTGATATAACTTACCGTAAAAGTATTCAAATATAATGAATAGAGAAGTTTCTTTATGAGTGTTTACATAATTTTCAAAGTAATATTTTACACGTTAATAATTAATAAGTAGAATTGCATCTAAAAGATTACAATCTTATATTCATTTAATGATAGTTATATAACATTTAGCTTATTCTATACAAAAACTTAAAATTTCCTGGATATTTTATATTACTAGCTGGCATCACATATTTTGCTGGTCATTTTTATAATAATGAGTCACAATTTATTTACGTTAAATAAAATTGCACAGTCAAATATTAATGACATATAGAATTAAACTCACATAAAATATTATTTTTATAATGAACTTATTGCAATAAGCGAATGTTTTCATAATTGCGGTAGATTATGCAACTTTCATAGTGCGAATGTTACACCAGCACCAAAATCTCATCTATCCGCTACTTTTTCTTCTGATATTTTTTCATTGCGTACATGTCTTCTACAGTCTATATACAATATATTTGGTTTCATCCTGTTTTAGTTTGTGTTTGTTTCATTAGTTTTAGCTGCAAATAACTCCAAACAGGGTCGGCTAATTTATGGTCATCCTGCATATAAAAGTTTTTGGATGGAGATCCAACAGTTTATACATTTCCAAGTTATTTTACTTGACATATTTAAACTTGTTTCATGCGGTGTTTAATTTTTAATAATATTTAGTTTTAAATATTATTTTGGCATTCTTTGTAACACTTTCTGACAAACTTAAAATGTATTAATGACATTTTTTTTCTCTCTGTCTGTACTTTTATTGTTGCAAATATTTTCAGAATGGCTCAAAACTAATTTATGGATACAGGTTTATTAGGGTATGTCAATTATACAAAATATTTTTGTAAATATATATATATATATATATATATATATATATATATATATATATATATATATATACATATATATATATATATATATATATATATATATATTTAACAGGGTTTCACAAAATATTTTGTGATAAATTATGCCTATGATAGGTATTTCTTTTGAGTTATAATAATGCATCTATATTAGGCATAACACAACAGAATTTATATATATAAATATATATATTTGAAAACCTTTTCAAACATTGGATAGATGAAATTAAGAAACATTGAATAAGATGAAACAGAAAAAATACATAAAATACTTGAAACACATAAACGCAATTTCATATTTTCTCTTTTGAAAAGTAAATATTTAAATTGACACTTATCAAAGCATTGTCTTTATTTTACCTAACGTGTCTTTTTATCATAACTTATTATTATTATTATTTTATTGTAATTACTTAAATATACAATTTCGTATAATATATACTTCGTAGAATATTGATTAATAACATATTTATTTATATATTTTAATTTTTATTAACTTTGTGGATTTTTAATCAAAGGAAGCATAAATATTTAAAAGAGAAGGCTAAAATCCTGCATAAACATTAATTGTATGATTAAAAAAAATCTCATCAATAAAATGAAGCTTAAATTGATACATATATTTGCACAATTTATAATGCAAATTATTTTTTCTTCTATATATATATATATATATATATATATATATATATTCAAATTTACAAACCAATTTGATTAGAAGGAATCTAATAATACAGGATTATCATTATTAGAAAAGCATTTTATGTATACGCAATTTAGTAACATTCATTTTGTTTATAATTACAACTTGTAAGTAATATATATATATATATATATATATATGTGTGTGTGTGTCTGTTTTAGAATAAAAGACATAATTAATATTTTAACTATAAGCAATATGCATTTTCAAAACAAAAATGGAATATTTTTACAGCCTCAGTGGTATTTATATTTGAATAAATCATGCCTGCAGCGTAAAAAAAAAAAAAAAAAAAAAAAAAAAACTTTGACGCACGAATAATAATGTCATGTTTCTCATCAGTAGAAAAGACATATCATAGTTCATCATACAGTAAAAAATTTCAAAAAAATAAATAAACATGTGAAAAACATGTATTACTTCAAACCTAATAATCAATCTTTCTGGTTATCTTGACATCATAATATATATATATATATATATTTCTTTAAGCATAAATTCATTACATTTGAGTATCGTACGCAGAAATTTTCGTAAATCGTATTTTGAGAATGATTGATATAATAATAACTGTTAGTGTATTATACGGAATCTTGCCAATATTTCATGTTTTATTTATATTGAGTAACGTGCAATATTTTAAATGGTTTCAGGGTGTTAGGAATTTATTTGCTTCTTATTGTCATTATTCACTTTCATTATTCGATAGAAATACTGTATGATTGAATGCCTAATAGATTGTTTTGTTTTCAAGAATTTTTTAAAGGATTTATCACATTACCAATTTCTTTCTTCTTTTAATGTAAAAAAATGGAATTTAATTTTTTTTTTTTAACAAACCAATTCTATTTATGTTAACTGTTATGCAAACAAATTTAAAATCATTCATTGACTTACAATGATTTTTTACTGCATTTAAAGATAATGATGATATTACATTATTATTATTTGAGTTATTTACATATTTATATAAAACCGTGCTTATATATTTATGCAAAACCTTGTAGGTTATTAACGTGCTTAATTGTTCAACAGTTAAGAAGCTATTTTTACATACCTGAAGAAGGTAGCATTTCACTAATTTGATTGAGGATTCCTATAATCCACCAAAATTGGGTCCGTAAAGAGGGATTAAATGCTAATAAATTTGACGACTTGAAAAATAATCTTGGATGGCACTGTCTGTAGATATTTGTACTAAATTCCTTAATTAGGCTTGCACGCTTATAATTTTTTTTCCCTTTGTCTGAATAAAAGTCCGAGATATATCAACGTCGGGCAATAAATCACTGTAAGGAATGAATAAATGCATCAATCATTAAATCTGACACAAGTTTGATGTGTACTACCTTTGTACACATACATATAAATAAACACACTTATGATTTTAATATGGAAGCTATACGCTTGTGTACGCATTCGGTGTTAATCTGTCCTTCATAATCTACCCATGCCGTCCAGACGGTGTAGCGGTTAGCATCCTTACTCCTACACGGTTGGGCCTGGGTTCGAATCCCGGAGAAGTCATGAATGTGTTGTCCCTGTTAGGGGTAGCGATGACAGCCCATTAAGTGCAACTTCACAAATGGTTATGAATTCGGCGACCCCCCGGCCAATGCTTGTGGCATGTGTGCCGCACCATTAAAAAAAATATATTCTACCCATATGCGTTCGAATTGCCGAAACGGGTTTACCCCCAGGCCAATGCTTGTGGCATGTGTGCCGCACCATTAAAAAAAATATTCTACCCATATGTGTTCGAATTGCCGAAACGGGTTTACCCGAGCACTGGATGATTCACTCATGATTTGATGAATGGTGTTTGGTTGAGATTTTAGGTAAATTGTGCAGAGTATCGGTTCTTTCTTGGTCGTTGACCGGTCGTCGGGGATTCAAAAACTCTGTCGGATTAAAGACAATAGCATTTCATGAACACTATGCAGATTGCAGTTATGAAAATAACGGATGATGGCGTAAGTGAGTGGTCCGTTCCTTGGAATATTCATTGCATATTTTGCATCTTACAGCAATGTTTAATTTTTTTTCAAATTCTGCTACAAACACACATTATGTTATTTGAATCTAAATATATGTTCAATGTTTTTAGTTTACTCTGATTTTGCACTGGTTTAACGCGCTTTAACGTTGCGATTTCTGAGGCAAAATGATCTTCCTGAATAAGCTTTGTGATTGTGTTTCGTGTTTAGTGATATTTCACGAGCAGTTAATGTGCCCTTTAATTTTGTTTGGAGCATGTATTTTTGACAAATCTTTTGGTCCAGGACATGACACGCAACAGCCTTGTGTATGACGAAAATTTGATTAGCAAATTACACTAGCCTGGTCTCTCTTGGCCGGATATTCCGGCATTCGACGGATTGTTCGAGAAAGGTTTTGTGATTTGAAAGTCAATAATTCTTCAATGACTGCAACTAATTTAGCGAGATGTAACGGTAATAGCAATTGGAGACGGGGCAAAGTTATTGGTGTGAGAGGAGCTATACAAGTTTTCGCTGCGATTAAATTTAACTTAGAATTAAAAGTTTTACCAATGTAAACAACTGCCCTTAGCCAATGTAGAAGCGTCCCAAAAGCCATGGAAGTGGATATTATCACCAGAATTTATATTAATGAATCGAGGAATTCATATAGGTTTGAAAACGGTGATTTTTTCATAAAATTGATGCAATTTTCCTAGAATTTCTAAGAATAACGGTTCATCCTATGAGCGCTTAAATTTCTACACTTTAATTATACACATTTTTAGAATTACTGTGGACGGATATAAAATACCGAGTGGGTTAAAAATACGCGTAATAATGGGAAAATCTCTCTTTTTGGTTTGACTGATTTTTCCTCATTTACTTAGACACGTAAGGTATCTTTAGATAAATACGTATCCAGTCCAAGAATTCGTTGGGCATAATCAAGATTAAAGAATGAGAGATAATGTAGATTTGAGATTGTCTGGAATTGCATCAAGGCAATTTCAAGCCCATTTTCTTAATTAAAATTCTGCTTGTATTAAATAATGTTTGGAGTTCTGTGGCAAGGGTTTCGGCGGACTCTATAGAAACCGCACCACCAAGGAAGCTATTTACGTACATATGGTTATAAACAGCCTTCACCGCCACACAATTTGCGCCACGCTCATCACAGACGAGTTGGTCTATGGTGAGTAAATCTTAAAATGGAGTATAAGATGCCTCGTAAGAGATGGTATTTAATTTGTAAACTCATAGAGTGTTCGAATAGTTTGATCGTGAAAGTATTCGATGCATTATTTTATTAGGTTCCATCACTAACATCTGCGTATACATTTTTTCAACATCGCGACACAATAAAATTTTATGAATTCTGAATTTAATGAGTCTTGTAAGTGTGTCGGACTAAAATTTTAGACCTTTATACAAAGTTAAATTTAATAATTGACCATTCTAGGTTGTTGGTCATGCGTTTAACACCACCCTCAATTTTGTAGTGGAACTATGTTAATTAATTATGGCGTGAAGAAATAAGTAATAATAACGGTGGATGTTCAGTTCGTTGCTGTCTAATAATGACATGCAACCCAAGGCAGAGTATTCAACCATAAACGACGTCTATTCTTTTTTTAATACAGCATCACTTTTAAAAAGGTTTTCAAGACTCTTAATCACGTTTAAGGCATGATTAGCACTTTCGCATAACTGTTTATCAATTGAAGATATAATTTAATAATCTAACTTTTATAATATATCCTCACTTTCATCACGCAGGTGGAATTTTGGAAAATTAGTCAAAACTGTGACAATAGATTTTTATATAAATTTGATGGTTTTTATTGTCTGCCACTGGGACGGTAAATAAGTATCCTAAAGTGCTTAGGATAACGAATAGCTCACCTCTTTTTCTATGAACTGGATGACCACAGATTAATTCAGCGAAAATATCGGTGCCGAGAAGTAAATCGACCTTACTAGGGGCCAGAGTCCTGCATCGAGACCCGATCCTACCCGTGGTTTGGGTTCGGGTCGGGTCGACTGCATTTTTTCTCTTGCGGGTCGCGTTCGGGTCGGGTTGACTGATTTAATTCTCGTGCGGGTCGGGTTCGGGTTTGGGTCGGGTTTAGTTTTCAACGAACGGGTCGACTTTAGAAAATATTTCAAAAAAATTTTATTTTAATAAAGTAGAAATTTGTTTGCTCTGTACACCCAAGACAAATATATGCCTACCCAAATTAGCTTAGTAAAATAAACATCCATATCCGACTAAAGAAATGAACCAAAAAGAAAAAAAAAAAGAAAGAAAAAAAAAGAAGAAAAAAAAATATATATATATATTGTTTAGAATATAAGCTGTTGAAAACAGGCTACTTCTCCCATAGTAACTGCAGATGTATGATTCATCTTTTTTTTTTTTATCACTTACATCCTTCTAAAATAGATTGTGAATTTAAACTGATAATTAATATTTTTTCTTTTGCAGGTATTTTTAAGAAGTTATAGGAATGTAGACTTGGATGAGTTTAGTGGACGTTTAATTGGCATCTGTAACGTTGTATTATTCTGTGTCTGATAAGCATTAAACAATAAAACTACAAACACTAAACTTAAAACACATTTTTGTACACTTGAAGTTAACAACACACATAAATAGTTAAAAATTATTATTAATCCATTTTTCAATTTTTTTTTTTAGCTTAGTAATAACTTAGGTAATTACAAATTTAATTCTTTTTAAAATAATTTACCACACATGCAGCAGTGTGTAACAAATAAAATTTACTTTATTTTATAAATTAAAAATATTTTCCATGATTTTTAGATGAATTATTAATTTCCATTTAGATTCGGGTTTCGGGTCCGGTTCGTGTGTAAAGAAATCGGGTTCGGGTCGTTTTTCGGGTCAAATAAAATATATTTGTCGGATTCAGGTCAGGTTTCGGTTTGATTCAAGAATCACTTGTCGGGTTCGGGTCGGGTCTACTGGGAGCCGTAAATTTTATATTCAGGCAGATGGGATGTCTGGTTTGTGGGCACGATGATATTCCCAGATGAAAATTGAGGAGAGAGGCAGTAGTTAAGGGTTTTAAAAATTGAAACTTATTAGAAAACCAAGTCGTGAATTCGATTTTGGTAATGTTTAGGCGGGTTTGACCGGTGGGTCATCGAATTTTGATCAAAGCGGTTGATAAGAGTACATTCATGTGTTCGCTACCCGCTTGACTGAGAATTATTTGAGATGGCTTCGTTAGTAATACTAACCCGCTGCTCTGCAGATCCTAAAGTATATATGTTAAGCGATGTATGGTACAGTAAAGAGGAGACTTTGACAAATTTTACTAACTAGGCAAATTTTTCTAGATAAATTATTAATTGGCTAGACAAAATTTACTAACACTTATTTGTTTGTTTTGTACTGAATAATTTATTTTTAAAATTACCGATTTCGTTTCAATTTTAGCGTAACTGACAGCTTCCTCTTCTAGGAATGTGCGGAAAGAATTGGAATCCGGAAGAGTTTGATTCTTTTCCAAGCTATGTTCCTATTAATGTCGTACAGAAATATGAAGTTTTGACAACATGACATTTTCCAGAAATAAATCGCTTAAAGAATTGGACTCCAAACCGGACGTGGATAAATTGCGAATTGCTTAATTTATTTGTTTTCGAAGCTTTTATTAAAAGCTAATGCTAACTGCCCTTTGTTTTCAAATCGGTTACACAATATTTAACGATGATCGTGATTAGCTGGCTGCAAAGGAAACGCTCGAATTAATTTAGCAGCTTTTCCCCAACACAAACTTGGAGAAATTGCATTTTCACCAAATCAGAAACTTTGTCACTGTTTAAGATTGACGACTGAAAAAGCTCCTTGAAAGTAATCCACCGTTAAGTATCTCCATTAAAAGCGAACATTTCCACCTTGTGCAAATTACTGCGAAAATACTGGAAGTTGCACCTTTTCAATATGTCCGGAATTACTGGTTTCTATTTTATTTATGTGATTTGTTCTCTAATTTTACCAATGTCCCTCACAGACTATCGCTATATTTTAATAACTCTTCAACGTTATCCCCTGTTCCTCTTCAGAAAAATTCGCAATTGTCTTATCAATTTTAGATTCTAAACTTTAGATAGATAAATTTATCCTATCCCTTATTAACCTAATCCTTTTTGAATCTTTCTCATTCAATCTTTTTTTCAAAGATAAAATCTATTTTCTTACAAGTCTGGTCGAATTGAATATTCGCTTTTGATTTTGGAAAGAGTATTCTATTTTCTGGATCATTGTATTTTGAACGCGGCACCCATCTTTAATAAAGTAACTCACCTTTTACAATTAAATTAAAAGTAACATTTCAGAAAAAAAAGAAAATGTCACGTTTTAATAATCCAGTTACGACTTACGAACAAATTTTATGATTAAATCAAAATTCACATTTTATGAACAGAACAAATCACGGTTTTCGATTAAATGATATGATTAGATTAATCCTAGATCTGCACAACCGGTGGCATAATACCCAAAACGAAATCAAAATAAACGAAAGAATAAATAAGTACATAACACAGATTTTTAGAATTTTTTTCAATATATAATTTAATTTAATCATCCATTAAAGAATTCAAATGAAACATTTAATATTAGCTCAAATGAGAAAATAAATAGCTTTCGGTTTCATTACAGTTTCAAGTTTAATAATGACCTAATTTTCGATTAAACAAACAAACAAACAAACAAAAATTTTAGTTTTAAAATAAATTTTAAAATTACTCTTTTTATAAACCAGAACAAAAAACTTTTAAAATTAACATTTATTATAAAAAATAAAATAAAATAAAAATAAAATAAAAATGAAAACCAAACCAAACTAGGCAATTAATAATTTTATAATTAAGTTATTAATTAAGTATCCAGATCGATGTCCATTAATGGCTACAAATAAAACACTAACAATTAATAAAACATATAACTAGAACCCAAAAAATTTGAAATTTTAGTTCGATTTGATTAATGAAACAAACAAATAATTTTGGATTTGAATTTGATTTAAATCCGAGCATGCACATTTTGAATAATTACATTAGAGATTGAACAATTCATTTGTTACTTACCACAGAATCGTCATTACAAGGACACATCATGACACACAAAACAGCATAACAGTCCCTATTAAGCACAACACTCCTTTAATTTAACATAGAATCTGCTTTGAATAATTGATGAATTTTGGTTTTGATTTACATGCTCAGAATATATTAACACATTGAATATATTATAAGAATATATTATGACATTGACTTCACGAATCAGAAGTTTTTTAGACAAAAATGAAAAAAAAAAGTCAATAATAACAAAAAATACAGTTTGCACAAGCACGAGAAAGTTCTTAAACACAGAGACCTTTTCGGAATTCCGGTGCTATCATCTTTCGACAACAATTTTGAATTCAAGTCTGCAATCTCAGCTCTCCATGTATATGTATACATACATTTATCATCATCAACATCGTCAATTTCATCTTTTATCAATCTACTGCAACATGAAGGATTCTCCTAGGTGATTCCAAACTGACCTGTTTTCTGCAATTCTTCTCCATTTTGACCGCATAAACTTCACAATTTCCCCTCTCCAACAACACAGTGGTTTCTTCCTCAGTCTTTTCTTATCTTTTGGTATCCGAAATAAAACGTTGGTGGTCCAACTATCATCATTTATTCTCGCAAATGCCCAGCCCAGCTACATTTTAAACTCCTGACTCTAGAAATAACATCAGTAATTTTGGTTTGTTTCTTAATCCACGTGTTTTGCTTTCTGTCTCTTCGGGTGAATCCGAACATGCATCTCTGGGTTGTTTGAAGTTTTTGTATACCTTTACATGTTAATGTTCAAGTTTCTGAAGCATCAGTTAAAGCAGGCAAAATACACTGATCAAAAATTTTCTTTTCAAACAAATTGGGAGGTAGCTTTTGAATATAGCGCTATTTCTTCCAAATGCTCTCCATGTAAGTTTAACTCCGTTGTTAATTTCTTCCATGATGTTCCCGTTCATCTTAAGGACTTGTCTCAAATAAGTATAACTGCATACCGTTTCTAATTCATCCATATCAACAGTGATCTTCAGTGGAGAAACAAAGAAATGTGACATCACTTTTGTCTTCCTAAGGTTTATTTTCAATCGAACAAGATTGCTTTCTTTGTTTAATTTCTGAAGCATTTCTTGCAAATCCTAAAATGAAGAGGCAAGCAGTGCGATATCGTCCGCAAATCTCAAACGATTTTTAAACTCCCCATCAATTTTTATGCCTTTCTGTTAACAATTTATTTTTTTTTTAACTTCTTGAAGTACTGCATTGGAGACTTTGGGTGAAATTCTGTTCCCTTGTTTTACACGCTTTCAAATTTTGAGTGCATTACTCGTTTTCTGGAGTTTTAATTTGGCTTTTGCTTCTTTATAAATGTTTCAATAAGATGAATATATCCTAAATTGATATTAGTATTGATTAACGCATCCGTAACTGCTAGTGATGATACAGAGTCAACAGAAACGACTGAAGCTGAAGTTAGTGGTACGCTAACTCATTTGCAAACTGTAATTTATTGTAACAGAGAAATCGCAAAAAAGGTGGGATATGTATGTAAACATTTACTTGTAAACAAATAACTATCGTTTTTCGTGGAAATGTATAATTAGTTCTGTATAGTGTCTTCCATAAAAGAAAATTTAAACTTTTATTTTTCTTATATCAAAAGAAAAAAATATATATTTTTTCCCGATTATAACTTCTTTTGTAACTTACGTTTAAGTGTACCGTTGTCTTCATTTTTTTTTCACATATATACATGCAGATAGATATATAAATAATACTCCCATGCTAGTGAAAATTGCAACACTATGAAGGAAATATGCAAATTGAACCAAACTAAAAAGAAATGTATAATGAGGTAAGGCATGTAAATGATTAGAATTACAAAGCGATTGCGCATGATTGGAACAAGAACCGACTCCTTATCAGTCGCTTTTTCCATGTATATAAAGGATTGTAAAGGCACGTTGAAATCAGTTTATCGTCCTCTGTCTACGGTAAACGTTTCATTGGTGGTCAATATGCCTCGTCAAAAGCAGAGGGTGCCATAGCAACAATTAACTGAGTTCGTACAAGGCCGTATCGTTGGTATGCGAGAGGATTTATTTTTGTATCAAGAAATCGCAGACCGTCCGCAGTGTAATGCCACAACAGTGATGCGTGTTTGGAAGAAATAGACATAGGAGAATCAAATAAAACGACAACCTGGCAGTGAGGCACGCAATAGAACAACGGAACGAGACGACAGGCACCTCATCCACATAGTTGTGACGGACCGTACAGCGTCCTCTGGTATGTTAGAACAACGTTGGAGCACGGCTACGGGTGTTTTGTTGTCTATCTCCACGGTTCGTCGCCTTTGCTGCAGCATGAACTACGTGGAATGGCCTTTCTACGCAGGATTCTCCTCTCGCTGAATCACAGACGCCTCCGACTTCAATAGGATCAGAACACACAGCACATGGAGTGCCCAGTGGCAACAAATTATTTTCTCCGATGAATCTTGCTACAATGTGGAGTACAATGATATAAAAGTACGCGTCAGACGTTGGGGGGGGGGGGGGGTCTGCTCCCACAATGTGTTGTCTAGCGTCATACTGTATGAACGCCTAGCATCATGGTCTGGGGAGCTATTAGGTATAATTATGGAACCCATCTAGTGCACAATGCGGGCAACCTCAACAGTGATCGCTACATAAGGGAAATTTTGGAGCCAGAGGTCCTTCCCATTCTTCAACTTATTCCGGGTGCTGTATTTAAGAAGGATAATGCCCGTGCACATGTTTTACATACTACTTAAGCTTTCTTCATTGAAAAACATGTTTCGCGTCTTCCATGGCCAACTTATTCCCCGGATATGTCGGTCATTGAGCATGTCTGGGATATCATTGGTCGGCGACTCGCTCGTACAACTGGTGGGGCGCACAGTAAGATTGAACTTTGGCGTCAAATCGAAACCATCTGGTATGCCATTCACCAGGATTACATTCAGAACCTTTAGGATTCAATGCCACGACATGTACAGGCTCTCATCGCTTAGCGTGGCGGACACACAAAGTACTAATTTCAGACGTTTTTTCTTATTTTATCTTGCACATTTGATCATTTGTTTGTACTACTAATAGTAATATGTGAAATAAATTTCCTTAATTTCTAACAATTTTTTCATGGTGTTGCAATTTTCACAAACATGAGTGTATATCTGTGATTTTTTTATTGATCTGTATTCTTGATATTCTTGAGTTTTGTATAACCACCATCTCCAACATTGGCTTCAATATCGCCTTCATCATTATCATTACCATTTATAGAATTTAAAGTGCATTTTTTTAGCATTATCAAAATATAATGCATACTTCCAGTATTTCTAAAATTATGATTAAATAGTAATCACCAATGGTCCAAGTAACGTAATTTCTGGCGAATGTATAAGCTGTAATTCAGATAAATGTTTATAATTTATAGATTTTTATCAAAATAAAGATAAAAATCTTTATTTTTATAATATATTTTCCTTCAAAAATTATTAATGTATGAATATAACTGATACGTTTATGTTTACTTTAAAATCTTCATATCAATTTACTCATAATGCTTAATACATCTTGTCATCTGTAATCTAATGAAATGTATAATGAATGAAATATTTCACAAGCTATTTTTGTATCCAACAACTAAATTAATCTATACATTATTATTTCTAATTCTATGATCATTTAGAATAATTTCATTTCTTGACATTTTTAATCGTTTTTCTTGTTAAAATTTTGCAGTAAACAAGTTTTATAAAATTACCTTTTCAGCTTTAAGGTTGTGTAAATTAAGTCAACATATTTTTAAAAATGAAAAAAAGCAACCTTTTTCGAGATTGGATACTTTATATTACAGAAAAAATATATTACATTAGGTTTAACAGGTTTTCTAGCGAATTTGATTTATTTAATTTACTGATTATTGCATTTTTACATATGTTATTTTATGTGTTTATCATTTTTAAATAATAATATAATAATCTATGTAAGATTTTTAATATTTTAATATTAAAATATTTTAAATGAAATAAAAGACGGAAATATAATTTCTTTAAATAAAAAAAATATTTCAAAAAATAAATTACACACACACATATATATATATATATATATATATATATATATATATATATAAACCGATTTTTGTAAGGAATTACAATACATATAAATATAGAAAAATTTAACTTTTTCCATTATTTATACACGAGTTTTATTAATTAATTTAAACAAATAATTGTAATGATGGTAAAATCTGTGTACAATATAAACGGTTTCCGTTATTTGATTAGTAATTCCAAACCATGCTAAGGAATATTAATAACATTTATCCTCATTTATTATAATTTTGTTTCTAGTAACAATCATTTTTAGGCTAAAATCACCAAATTTTATTAGAACATAATGTGCTTTTTACTTTACTTTAAGAATTCTGGGATCAAGATATCATTAATCTCTCCGAGTACTTTGTAATTGTCTTTGTTCATTTTAAGTATGTTTGAAAATTTCTAATGGAAAATTCCGAGTTAATTAATCATAATTCGAAGTAACATAAGTTCGGTCGAATTACAAATGAAATATAGAAATATATGAGTTGAACCACATAATTTCTTTGCACAAATTTAATTTCAAAGAACTTTTTTGTGCATTTCATTTAAATTTTAGTAGTAGAGTACATCTAAAATACTACCAAAATCGCTCTAAAACTAATATCACTTATCCTAAAAGTTCTGAAATAGTATGAAAGTAAAAGTTCCTTTATCGATTTTTATTAATTTTTTATCGTAATGTGTTAAATGTTAAGCATGAATTAAACGCTTTTTAGATCTAATAAAATTACATTCATGTATTCATTAATTTTATTTATTTAGAAATTGAATTTAAAAAAAAAAAAAAAAACATTTATAAACACAATAACTTCCAATTCTTTGGATTTGATTAAAATACTAGCTGGTTTCGCATAATTTGATGGTTACTAATTTTAAACGAACAATTTTTATAATAACAATTGTCGATTTATTTATGGTGAATATAGATTTACATAAAAATGTTAATGACATGCGGTATTAAAGTCACATAGAATGTTATCATATAAAATTAAGAAAGCAATACAAGACGCATTTTAGAAAAGCATGGTAGTAGATTGCTCAAATTTCACAGTACGTAGTGTAAACAGTGCCAAAATCTACCCTACTTGCGACATTTGCTACTGCTTTCCTTTTGAAAACATCGCGCTGTGTAATATACAGTGTATATATGAATTTTGGTTCCATTCAGTTCATTAGTTTTAGCTACAGATGTCTCCAAACAGGAAAATTTATTTTATGACCATCCTTTACATACATATATATATATATATATATATATATGTGTGTGTGTGTGTTAAAATAGAAATATTCGTGAGGTTTTTTTTTTTTTTTTTTTTTTTTTTCATTTGACATAGTTAAACTGATTTCAATAAAAAAAATATTTAAATTAACAAATCACAAAATATCATCACTATTTTACTTGAATTGTCTTTTTTAAACCTATTTTGATTATTACTATTACTACTACTAAAAGATCAATTTTCTATAATATGTACTTTATAGAATATTTTTTAATACTTTATTAAATAACTGTTTTGAATTCTGTGAATTTTGATTATATTCTGATAAAGGAAGCATACATATTTAAAAGCAAAGACTAAAATTCTACAGAAACTTTAAAGGTAATACCAATAAAATTCTCATCAATAAAATGAAGCTAAAATGCATACATGTTTTCACATTTTATAGTGTGATCCATTTTTGCTTCTGCATCTTACTTTCAAATTGGCATAACATTATATAACCAATTTTATTAAAAAGAGTATGAAAATAAACCATTGTTACTTTTTTAAATAAAACATTTTGCTCATATTTACATTAATAACAATAATTTCGTTTATCAATACAAATTCTAAAATAAATTCATGGTTTTAAAATAAGAGCAATATTTTATATTTTAACCATAATCAATGTGCATTTTGAAAGCAGAAACGAAATATTTTAATAACCTCAGTGATATTATTATTTTAATAAATCATGATATTGGCGTAAAAAACTGGAAAGCATAAAATATATTTTCATGTTTCTCATCAGTAGAGGTGACATATCGTACATCATATCGTGAAAATATTCAAAAATAAGTAAATAAATAAAAAACATGTATTGCTTCAAACCTAATAATCAATCTGCCTTGTTTATCTTGACACCATAAAGTTTTTTTTTTTTTTTTCTTTAAGCATAAATATATTATACTTCAGTATAGTACATAGCAATTTCGGTAAAGCGGATTTTCAGAATGATTGATATAATAATAATTGTTAGTGTATTATTCGGAAACTTCCCAATATTTCATGTTTTATTTATATTGAGTAACGTGCAATATTTCAAAAGGTTTTAGGGTGTTAGAAATTTGTTCCGTTGCTTATTGTCATTATTCATTTTTAGTAATAGAAAGAAATAATGTATGACTGAATGACTACTAGATTGTTTTATTTTGACATATGTAGTTTGCATTTTATTCACGTCTTTAAGTAAACTAAAAGTTCTTTATATAAAAACTGTTTATAAATGCTTTATATATATATATATATATATATATATATATATATATCACGTATTTCATAATAGTTGTTACACCAATTATCTCTTAAGTTTTAGGAATATACTTTCTAATAAATCTTTGTTAAGATTGAAATAGTTTTCAGACACGGCATTTTTTCGAAGAACAAGCTTCACATGCAATAAAATATAAAAATTTGTATCTAGTCTCTCTCTTCCTGAGACCTGATTTAGAAACAAATATATATTTTGCCCTCGAAATAAAAAGAAATTTGGCAAAATTTACCTTTTCAAAATGAAAAAGTTACTGAGTTGAACACTTTGAAATTAAAACGAAATGTTCTAATTTTCATATACTTCAATTGAATCATGTTTTTCATTAATGAACAGTTACATTCGCATATATTACTTTTTTAAGTAAAATACTTAGTATAGTGTAAGTGTTATATATATATAAGAGTACTTCCACTCACTCACTCACTGACTCATCAACGCAGAGCAAAGTCTAATGGAGCCACTGACTCGAAACTGGATCAAATTATAGAACATATAGTGTAAGCACCCCCTAAGAAGCGATTTTGCGAAATTTGCCCCCCAAGGTGGAGTTGGAAGCAAAATGTGATTTCACCAAAGCCTTCATATCTCAAAGAAATAAAACAGATAACCGTAAAACTTTTGCTTTAAAATATAGCTAACATAAATATCTAAAAATCAATTTGTGGATTTATTGAAATTCGGTCCCCAAGGGGGAATAGGGGCCAAAACGTGATTTCACATATGCAAAACGTGGTTGCACATACTCCTATATGTATCTCATAAAAAAAAAAAAAAAAAAAAAAAAAAAAAAAAACAGATATACGTGAATTTTTTGCTCTAATATATAGTTAATCCAAAAAACTAATTTCAGAAATGTAAGAAATTCAGCCCCCAAGAGAAGGGGGAAAGGGGACAAAACGGGATTTCACATGCGCAAAACGTGGTTTCACATACTCCTCTATATCGGAAACAGACAAAAGATATAAGTGAGATTTTTGCTCTAAAATATAGCCCCCAAAAATACATAAAAATTAATTTCTTTAATTTTAGAAATTCGTCCCAGGTGGGGCGGGAATGGGTGGGGGGGGGGGGCTATGGGGCTAAAAAACAATACAGCTAGACCGTTCAAAATTGGTACATATAGGTTTTAGAGGCCTGCAAGTCGAATGAGGCTATTTTCAAAATTGTAAATTTATTAGGAGGGCCAGAAAAAAAGGCCAGGAGCAAAAAAGTAAAATTAGTGTTAGACCGTTCAAAATTGGTACATAGAGGTTTTTGATACCTACAAATCGATTGCGGATATTTTCGAAATTGTAAAGTTATTATGAGAGCTGGGATGGGGGGGCGGAGTTGCAAATAAATAAAACAGAGTTAAGTCGCTCAAAATTGGTACAGGGATGTTTTCGATACCTACAAATCGATTGCGAATATTTTCGACTTTGTAAAATTATTAGGATAGAGAGGAAGGGTGGTGAGAGGGCAAAAAGATATAAATAAAAAATAGAGCGTTGAAAATATGTGTTGTTAGGTTTTCAGGCCGAATAAATCGATTTTGGATATTTTCGAAAGTACAGAATTATTACGAGGGGTGGGAAGGAGGAGGGCGGAGTGGGGACTCTGTGCGACATTTTTTCCAATCAGAATTTTCTCTCTCTCTCCCTCTTTTTTTTTTTTTTTTTTTTTGCACGATAAAAATTAATGCAATTTTGAGAGTTCATTAAGTATTGTGCTTCATTTAAAAATAGTGACCCGCTAAGCGGGCGTAGCCTGCTAGTATCTCTATCTATCTATCTATATATATATATTTAAACCAATGACGTCGCTTAATTTTAAATTTTACTGAAGTTTATATGTTAATTGATGATTTTTATGGAATATTTTTCGATAAAATTAAAATTAGTCAATGATATTTTTTCATATCAGGCTGCTGCTTTCTTTCCAGATCTTGTGCTTACTTCGTTCGCCTGACGAATGATCGTGTTTTCTTTCGACCCTAAACAATTGTTGCAATTTCTTACATTTTATGGTGTTTTATCAAAGTTTACTCTTATTACATCGTTTTTTTTTTTTTCTGTCTGTCTGGGGCCGCGGTAGCCCAGTCGGTAGAGCGCCGGCCTCGTAATTGGAAGATTGCGGGTTCGGTACTCGAGCCGACCAAAGACCGTCGTGTACACTAATGGTGGCTGGTGCACGTAAAATCTGTCGTGGCCGCAATGTCCTCCATGTTCCCATCAAAAATTTACCTCTGGGGGTCACCGAAGCGGAAGAGCCATCCCTTCCGTGGAGGATCAAAATTGTGATGGCATGTCTCCGGACCATCCCTAGGGGTGTGTCCCAGACCGTCGCCAATTGCCCATCTGCGCAGCACTAGTGCGACGTAAAACCCATCCATCCATCCATCATTCCATCCTGTCTGTCTGAGATCTAATTTTCGTAAATATTTTTAGAATACCTTAAAACTGATTATATTATTTAGGTTCACAATGATATATTATATCTGTATATATATATAAATTACGTGTCACGATGTTTGTCCGGGGTAAACTCCTAAACTAAGGAACCGATTTTAATGAAATTTTGCACACTGTGCGCAGTTTTGTCCAACTTGAGAGATAGGATAGTTTTTATCTCAATTTATTGTCACAATATTGTTTTATTGCAATTATTTGTTAATTATAGACATTTATTAAAGTTGCTCCAAAATATCTGTGAGTTCCATTAATTTAAAAGTTGCCAAAAAAAAAAAAAAAAAAAAAAAAAAAAAAGAGTTTATTTTCTTTCGACATAAAAATAAATACATTTAATCAAACGTGAACGTTAAAAAATTATAAAAAGTTAAATTATGCATCTCACGAAAATTGACGTCATAATCAATTTAAAGATTTTATACACATTGATAAAGTGCTATAGTAAAGTGCTATCATAGATATAGTAATATATATATATATCTCATCCCCATGTTATCGTACAAAGATTTTTGATGGCGAAAAAAAATAAAATAAATAAAAGCTTTGGAAACAGCCATTAAGTGGTATTGAAAAAAAAAAAAAAAAGAAAAGAAAGGAAGAAATATGAATTTGAAACTGTATCTGGAGTCTTCCATTCCCCTTTAGCAAATAAATTATTCATAAATTTTATTTGCTAAAATATTAGTATGTATTCCCGTGTGTATTCACTCGGGGAAAGACGGCCATATTTTGGTAAAAACGTCGTCTTTTCCCAAATGAAAAAGAATAACTTTTTTTCTCCCCAATGATCACTCTATTCTATGTCTGCTATACTATATCTATGAGTTCTATACGCAAGCGAAGTGTGACTCACTGACCGTCTGTGCAGCCAAGAAAAAGATTTCCTATGTTAATTGCCCACTGGATTTTTTGTTTGAAATTATTAAAAATCGAGGAAATTTATTTCCCGATTTTAATCCTTATATTTGGGTATAGATATGTATTAGTTATCGCGGGTGTTAGATTGAATTATTTTGCTGTCAAATTGACAAAATTTTAATTTTAAATTTCAAAACTCTGTCGCCCTTGGCTTTTTTTTTTTTTATTATTATTATTATTTGGCGATCAAAAGCGTAACACGAAAATATACATGCCAGATGTATGCATTGTACGAAATGTAATACGTATTATTCATTGTACGTATGTATGACATGTAATATGTATTGTACGAAATATTGTTTCATATTATTCATTACTCTTTTAATATAAGTTGTTAAAATAACCATGATTTTTGAAAGGAATTAAATATTTTCGCCAGATAATTTGGCGATATTCTTTTTTTTTTTCGCCAAGGATGACCGATATCAAATCTATTCCGCTGCAAAATATTAGTATCTTACATCAGATATTTTATTTAGACATTTGAAAACAAATTTGACTTCAAACTATGATAGAATATTTATCATTTTCCTTTTAATTAGTATATTGTTAGTATATTAAAATTTAAAAGCATGGTATATAAAAAGTTTTTCTTTTTTCTTTATATATATATATATATATATATCTTATAATTATTCTTATCTTAATCCTCAATGTTTCCCATCTTTATTAACTTGAATTTACTATTAAAATTTTAACATACTCAAAAACTTCTCATCACTTCGTTAAAATACACTAAACTTTTCCAAAATCTTTTTCTATTTAAAATGATACATGTATTTACTTTAAATGTCCAATATTTCATAAGATTTCCAATTTTAAAGTTTTAAAATATTTATCAAATTTACTTATTTTTCTGGTTTAGCCTTATTGTTTTCCTTTTTATAACTACAGCTGTTGCCCTCTTTAAAATATTTAAAATGATGAGGTCATTTTATAGTAAAATTATCCATTATAGCATATATTATGTTTCACTCCTCCATAAAAATTGATTTTAAAACCGTCTGTTTATTTTATACTTTTATTTTAATAGAATTTTAATAGAATTTAATTTATATATTAGTCATTTTAGCAATTTTATCCAAAGTGGCATTAGAAATAATATATATCCCTTCTCCATTAAAATTTATAGGACCCTACAATAAAATTAATTTGTGCTTAATATCAACACTACGAAAATGTTTATCAATCGCTTCCAAATTTTGACCTAAGTTTCAAATCTCAACCCTGTGGGTTTTTACATCGGCTACAACGTTTTCGTCTTTGTTCGTAAATAATAATTTGACTGTACTAAATAGTTTACAGCCGTATAATTCAACGTATAACTTAGTCACAGCAACGCGTGGCCGGGTCTGCTAGTATATATATATATATATTAAAAAAAAAAAAAAAAAATTGTAACAATTTGTTTGTTAACGGGAACTCACAGAAACTTTGGAAAAGTTGTGTATATGAGATTATATTTGAATTATACACATGTATTTATACTAAACATAACATAACGGAATCCATACATTATTCAGGCAGACAAATGGATGTGTCATATTTTATGCAGAATACGGCATGATTTTCATTAAGTATATTTTTACAGGTCTACAAAAAATGCATTAATAATCATTAGACGATATGAAAAGAGAGGATTCGAATTATATTTTCCATTGGGTTATGCGATTTTAACACATTTCAATAAAGTTTAAACAATTTTTCAGTTTTACAGTAGAACATTGCATAATAAATGTCAAAAATGTAGCCAAAAGGGTTTATAAAAATGGTTATGCGGTGAAATTTTTCGATTACATTATGATGCGTGTGAGATATGATTGAAACGAATTTCATCATGTTTAAAGTGTAGTAAACATAACGAGAATACACATATTATAATTTCTACATGCCATAAAGTACATTTGCATCTTAAAAGATTCCTTTGAAGTGACAGAAAAATACATTCAGGTTCAAAAGTGAAATTTAAAGATGCATGCCCATTTCTGTCATGCTTTTTTTATCTAGAAATTTGAAATTTGTTTAAGAATTTATTTCATTCATAACTCCGCGACTACCTTAAGAGATGATTAAAGGTGATATGTGTCATTCAGATTTAACATATCGTACTTTCGATTGCAAAAAAGTGCACTGTAAAAAAATCCTGTTATATTACAAAAAAATTCTGGCAACAAAAGTGAAAATATCCGTATGTGAGAAGAAATATTTTGGGGCAGACATTTTCTGCTACCGAACAATACAAAAAACAATCGTAGAAACAGATTTTTTATTTTTATTATTATTGTTTTTTTTTTGTAGTGCACATTGAAAAGGAAAACAAAACCATCACCTTAATAATTTTTTCTTTATTTGAACAGTCATTAACAAGCAAAGCCTTTACCATGAAGCCATGTACTCACATGTGAAGCTTTCTATTAGCACTTTCCAATCCTTCTTTGATATCAATTTTTCAGAATACAAAAACGAATAAATTTGTATCCACCAGATAAAATCTGTTACGAATCGCTACAGGTATTGATTAAGATTTTTTTTTTTTTTTTTACAGTATAGTGATTCAAATTCGAAACTCTTATTTTTGTGTTTGAACATTTAATAACACTATTTGAAATGGAAAACCCAATTATAAATATTATGTCGTTAACTAAAGCATAATAAACGTTGGTTTTTAAAATTAAGAGGGATTTTTTGAACTTTAAATAAATGAAGTTAACATTTTTAATTTTATAAATTTTATCTTGTATAATCAGTCATATTTTCCTCATAACCAGATGATTTGGTTGTAAAATATTTTTTTCTGGCAGGTACAAATTTTATATTTTAATTAATTCAAATCTTTTATTTTAATTAATGATATGTATATAATACTAGAATAAATTTTTATTTACATATTAATCAGTGGAATTTTCATTCACTTATAATGCTTTTAATACTTCTTATCATCTGTGATCTAATGAAAAATATAATAAATGCGACAATTCAAAGTCGTTTCTCTATACGAAAATTAAATTAATCTATTATATATAATTGTTCCTAATTATGAGATCATTCATAATATTTTTATTTCTTGACATATTTAATCAACCTCCTTCTATTATTTCGCAGAATCATAAGGATTGTAAAATCATATTTTTAGCTTTAAAATGTGTAAATAATGTCATAATATTTTAAAATAAAAATGATTAAACTTTTTAGTGATTTGGTACAGAAAAATATACTAAATTTGGTTTAATAATATTTCTTGCTAATTTAATTTTTTTCATGATCATAAAAAAAAAAAAAAATCTTTATATAAAAAAATAAAATAAAAAATACATGTAATATAATTTTAAGTATGATAAAACGCTTATAATCCGCATATAAATTTGAATATGAATAACATAAAATTTTACGTAATTCTAAGTTACTCTGACAATAATATTTAATTGTTTATTGTTATTATTTCACTTAAAACATATTTATAACCTAAAATATGTATAATAATAAATTTGTTTCAGATACTTATTTTTCAATTTGTATTTAGATCTCGACAAAAATTCTGCTATATTAAGAAAAATCACACAAAGTTTATGCCCGGAATTCCCCATTCAAATTCCCAATAAACGCACCATTAATACAAATATTATAAAATATATAAAGAATCGGGGCAAGTTTAAGTTATTCGAAAAGTACGAGATATGCATACGATATGATATTTAAACATGACAAAAATATTTTTTAACAGAATCTGGACATCGTTTAGAAAAGAAAATGTTCGCCTCATTCACTGGGGGCTTACTCTCGATGTGTTCTAATAGTAAAAAAAGAGATGATATTAAAAATAACTATTGCATACACTAGAAAGATTATCATTATTTATGACGATGGTTGTTGTCTAATCAGAAAAAGATCATCATTCTACCATTATAAATAAATTATGATACAACATTTAATAGTCAAACTATTATATTTTAAAATCGTTTTTAAGCCTACAGAAACCCTTGTAGAGAGTGGAGAAGTGTTTCTGCAATATAATACTCTTAATGAAGAGAGGGGATCAAGTTGAGTATATATATATATAATATATCTAAATGAAGATAAATGATGAGATGAAAGTGAAATGTAATAAACAACAAGAAAACTTTTCAAACAATGTTAATAAGCAAGAAAAATAGTTAAATTTAAACACTATTTAAGCTAGAAATTCAAATTATGCTGTGCCAATCTCTTCAGCTGGTGGGAACATAGCTATTAAAAAACTATGTAGCACTAGCAGGTTTCAAAAGATATGCAGGCTAGCATACTCCAAATGTAATTCAAACTGAATAGTAATGAAAAAATGTAAAACAGTATTTCTATTAATTGAAAATTTAAAATTGAGTTTTGTTAAATTAAAACTATATTTCTATTTGTAAAAATCATATGTTACAGCCAACAAAAAACTTTCAAAATATATATAGAGAGAGAGATTTTTATATATGAAATGCTAACCATACATACATATATTAATATATATATACAATGATTTATGCGTAAAACAACAAATCCTTCATTTAGTCACTTACTATTGATTCTACTGATATTTTAAAAGTTCATATATTTCAAACTATTAAAAAATATACATATATAATTATGCATATAAACAGGGTATTTTTAATTAAACTTCCCATATAAACCACATACTGTAGCGCAAACGGGTGAATGGAATGCAACGAAATTTGGTATATTAATTAAACACGAGAATTTAGAAAAAAAAAAAAAAAAAAAAAAAAAAAGTTCCAAAATGTCCCCCAGTAGGCTCTTTTTCCGGAAAAACATTAGATTTAGCACAATGAACGACCAAAACGGAATACAGAAACAATATTAACAATCCATAACAAGAATTATGAGTAATAAAATGTAAAACTGGGAAAAGTTTTCAGTTCTAGGAAAAAAAAGTCGAGATTTTTGTAATCCATTACCATCACGTTCGCCGGATCTAAATCTGTGCGATTTCTGGTTATGTGGCCACTTAAAAAGCGTGGTGTGTCGTGGAAGTGTTGAAACATTGAATGACTTAAAAAACTCCATAATGTTTCATGTGTGAAGCATTACAACTAATCAGTTACGATTTTCAGTTGAACACATTGTCCATCGATTTGAAATTTTGCAGGTCGATGAGTGTGGTCTTATGGATCACCTTTCCCCACATCATCCTGGACACGAATAGCAACTGCTCCTCTTGTGCATTTTTGTCCTAATCTCATCTTGTTTCTGCAAACTGAACTTTTTTTTTAAATCTCAAACAGCGTACTGTTATATTTTCCTTACCTTTAATAAATGTGGTTTTATGACAAGGTGGTCAGAAACTAGACAACAAATGTTAATTTTATTTTTGTATTCCGTTTTTGGTCGTTTATTGTGTTTTACGGTAAAAGGCGTCCTCTGGAGGACATTTTGGAACTAATATTTTTTTTTCGAAATTCCTTGATCGTATCTCTTGTATAGTGTACATACCAAATTTCGTTGCATTCCGTTCACCGGTTTGCGCTGTAGGATGCTGTTTATAGGGGGAGTTTAATTATAACCACCCTGTATATATATATATATATATATATATATAATGTAAAATATTCTGAAAATAAATGCAACCTCAAAAACAACAATGAAACCTGTCTGATAATATTAATTAACCCCCCCCCCCTCGAAAAAAAATCATCATGGAAGCCCCTCAATATACAGTGGGAAAACAATAAGATGTTTCAATAACTATAAATAAAAATAAAAATGTAGCTTGTCTCCCTATATTTTCCCCTGAGAACAGTTTAACCACTGCAGTTCTGAATGCAGAATGAAAAAATATTTAGATATACAGTAAACATTATAAAATTATCAACAGTATAAACATATATAAAAACTATTAAATAAACTTTTAAAAATATTGTAAGACAAAAAAAAAAAAAAGAAAAACCTAAGCTACCAAATTACTTGTTAAAAATTGGAATCAAAATTTAATGAAAATTAATTTTTTCCTCTCTTGGTAAGATAGTTACTTTTTGTTGTGTTTATAGTATTTGTTGTTTTTGTTTTACCTTTTGATTACATATAAACTTATCTACACGTTTAGAAATAAAAGTCTAAATCTATATTTTTGTAACAAAACAAGACATACAAACCTTTATTTAAAAATTAAAAATATGTATATATTTTCTTAATAAAATTAACTATACGAAATATCAATGAAATTAAAAGCGAACTTAACAAAGCGTTTTAATATAAATATTATATTCTACACATAGGAATAATGTTTATATAACCTATTTTACTTACTTTCTTTATTATTCCATAATTATTACCATATCATGTATAAGAGAAGTATATAAATTAAAAGGAAATATATTCTGATTTATCCCCACAAATAGTTCACAGAATGTTCAATTGCTACCTTAAAGTTAATGCACATATCAAACTAGATACAATTCGCATTGACATGTTAAGATTCGAAGAAATTTGATAAAAGATATTGATTTTAGACAGTAAGACAGATGAGATATCTGATAGCCTTTTATAATGAAATGGAAAGATTCTGTTGATAAATAACCCTGCAATTCATTTGGATGCATTAATCATTTATAGGCTCACATGAAATGGGATATTTCAAAAATATTTCTTAAGAGAGTGTTCTTCCAATTCTTGGTGATTAAACTATGTGTTTTAAGGTTATCATTTACTGTAATATTTAAAACATTCATCTGTAAAACGACTTTAGATTTATAAATAAAAAAGTATTGCATTTAAGTTATTATTTATGATAAATTTAATCGAAATTTTTATGAGGTACATGGAAATATTATATACAGATTTGTATCCTTTTGTTATACACAAAATCATTTAACTTTTATAATGCATACATGAATAGTCACCTCAAAACGCTTTTCAAAAACACACGTTCAACTATATAATAATAATAGAAACAATAATATAAATTAATAATATGAATTGCTACAGAGAATACAACTGCGGCATATTTCAACAATAAATAATTTAATACTTCTAAACAAAGAAGTTACTTTTGTATTGCTTTATATTTCATACTGAACGTGATTGTAGTTGTTTCATTTTTTTGTTGTTGATAATGTTAATGAACTCATACAAATTAGGTCATCTGTCTCATAGAAATGTTCGTTTTACACTAGGTTGTATTCTCTATTCCTTTCTTCTCTAATTAATTGCACCCAATATTTATAAAAAATTAATATATGTATATAATTAAAAATACAAAATAAAAAGTTACAATTTAAACGAAATTAAGTAAGCTGCACTTCATAATACAATATTATTTAATTTTTGAAGTCAATATTTAAATTCGACTGAACTTTTATGAAGCATGCGATATTTAAAGCTAGTTTTTAAAAGAAAATATATTGAAGTTTTTTAACTTTCATTACTATAACAAAAGATGTGTAATATAAAAGAAGGATCTGATATTGAAAAGGCTAAAAAAGAATGACATCAAAGTTAAAAAAATCCAAAATAAAATGTAAATAGCCCAATTTACATACTTTACATATAATTCGGTAGCGTAAAGCTCACTGTCAACAGTGTAGCAAGACGGATTAGTGAAAAGAAAAGTAATATCAGCAAGTAAGGAAATTCTTCCAGATGGACAAACAAGAAAATTATGAGTACTATAGTGGCATTATACAGATTTTATTAATAAGTTTGATTGAAATCGAATCAGAGTGATAAGACTAACAAGTCTGTTGTAATTAAATTCACCGTAAAAGCTTTAAATTACACTGCTCGGCATGAAAATTGCATCTGACACTATTTCACCATATGCTTATGTAAAATGACCGCCTGAATCCGAATATGACACCCATTTTGCCCTATCACCCCAGGATTGCCCCCCTATTTTTATCCTTTTTCGGTGATTTTATGGCTATACGCTTGATTTTTAGGAGGTGGGAGGATTATTTTAGCCGTTAAATATCTTATGAGGGGCTACAGAATTGGAAAATTGTAAAACATGGACATTTTCGACAAGGAAAAAATTTTTGAGAGGGGGGGGGAGATTTGCTACTGAAATTATGAATTACATGTTTTATATTTTTTTAATCTGTTTTAATGTTATTTTTTAAACTTTATATATATATATATATATATATATATATATATATATATATATATATAGTTTTTAGGTGTTAAATTATTTATTTTTCATTCTTCAAATCAAATTCATGGTCATAAAATTATCGAACAAGGGAAAAAAATATGAGGGAGGGGTGGTGTATCAAGAAAACGGTATGTGGCTGGGCAAAATGGGAGTCATATTCGAATTCAGGAGGTCATTTTGCATAAGGATCAGCACGAATGGTATCAGATCTCGATTTTTTTTTTCTTCAGAGTAGTGTTATTTATTGCTTTAGCTATAATAATTGTATAAAATACTTCAAGTATTTTGCATACCCAACTAACTTGTAGACAGTGCCATGCATATTCTTATATATAGCAAAATATAAAGGAATATGCATGGCATATTCAATATATATTCCTCGATTTAGCCGTATGTTTCAAGAAGTTTTCTAATAACTCCGATTTAACTAAATTTGCCATATCAGTTTCAAATTAATTGCTCTATTAAATATTTTAATTGTATTAAATAACTGAATATTTTGTAGCCTCAAAGCATCTGTGGACAGTGGCATAAATACTTCTAACTATAACAATTTGTTCTGTATTTTTCAAATTGTTTAATTAGAAGTATATTTGTCTGGATACTAACATTATTAGTCTACTTCTAATTAGAAAAAAATCTTAGGGCATTTACATTGGTTTCAAAAAAAAAAAAAAAAAGAAAGAAATAGCATTTACTCAAAACTTATGAGGTTGCGGCCTCACAGGATAAAATGCTCAAAATTGCGCGAAGCCGTGAAACAATGGATGTCAGGTGGGTCAGTTTGTGAAAAGTTGAATGCATTTGGTGGTAATTCTTGTAAATTGCGAAAGTTCTATGTGTCTCAGTTGGATGCCAGTATTTTTAAAGCAAAGGATGTGAAGTGTTTTTCTAGTTCAAACTATTTAAGTAGCGAGCTTTTAATGTATTGGTGCACAATTCCCGATAAGCTTACAAGAGTTTTTGATACATGCCACATTATCAAGGGGAATATTTATTGTATAGTGTGTTTTTACACTTAACACGACACTACCCCCACAGAGCTGGCATTTTTATTTCACTGAAGGCTAGATAAATTGCGGTAGGTAGATAAATCGCTTTTTTCAAAAGAGTCTAAATAAAAGATTGAGTTTAAAACTTATTTTTCAATCACAAATAATCAACCTCACAAAAGTATACCTAAAATTTAATAAAACAGAGTCACGGTATACATCACATAATAAGACATAAAATAACATGAATAAAAATTGCCATACATTATCGCCATTTGAAGCAGTATAGCATATACAGTGATTTCTGATACTACAAGTTTTAAGTTCGACTTGGAGTGAGAGCTATCGATTTTGTAAACAACTATAAGCGGGGGAATGTTCTGAAGAGGAGGATTAAGAACGGTACACGTCTTTCTAAAGCCTACCGAATATCATCCATCTGATACAGTTTCGTTGATCGAGCTGGTCATTCCATGCACTAATTATTTTTTATATTTAATGATGTCGGTAATATACGTGGTTTAACTTTGTATCCCAGTAACAGGGTGACATTATTTATTTAACTGCCATAATGGTGTACATAACCACTACTAATAGCATGTCTATAGACGTCAGCATTTACAGTTTCACATGGAAAGACATGGAGTTTTGTGCGTCCAACAACAGAGATAAAACCTCAAACAAAATCATTGCCTCTTCTGTATCAATTCATGGATGTTTAGCGGATGGTAAGACATTCCATGTTCTCTCCAAATCAGACAACAATTGATATCGCTTTGAAAGTCGAAAAGAATAAGCATGCATTGATCAGCCGTTCATTGATCACGTTGATCCACTTTAAAAGTTAACTTGTGCGAAGTGAGGTCAGTGACACACGCTTTGCTATACACTCCCCTTCAGAACAATTTTGTAAAGCCTTCTAAGCCCGATACGTGTCACCATCCACACTGCCAAGACTTAGCAAGGGAGACTCTAAGATAAGATGTTGATGAGATTCAGTTCCTTTGTGCAAACATACGCACAAAATTTGATCTTCGCCTGAAGTTGCAACAATTAAACGTCCTCAGTAAAACCTTCTGATTACCTAATAAGTTCATTAATTATATTTCCAAATTCCATATACCATAGAAAGAATCGCATTTAGCCGTATTACTACATCTGCATAAATTTGGCATGACAGTAGTCTTTTAAAGTCTCTCCATCAGAGTTGTAGGTAAAATTATGGCTAGAGGTCATTATAACATTTTGGCTACCCAAATTTCTTGTTCACCGCTATTGAAATTTTTATATAGATTTAGGGCTACCAGTTTTTCTAAATTAAATTTTAGGACAAATATCGCGCATTTTCGAATTTCGGGAATAAAATAGATAACGCATTTATTGCAGCTTATTTAATATATATATATATATATATATATATATATATATATATATATATATATATAATCATTTTCTTTTAATAAAACATTAAAAATATTATAACCTGCGTCCTCAAATGCAATCTGATTTTTGGGGGACAAAGGATTAATTTTGAGGACGGTAAGTCACCCTGCATGGATGTAAAAAAAAAAAAAAAAAAAAAAAAAAAAAAAAAAAAAACTTTTATTTATATTTATTTTTATTATTTTTATCTAAAAAAAAAATAATAATAAATAAAGCATACACGAATTATTTGTAATAAAATTTTTGTTATAATCTATAATACAAAATATGATAATGAAATTTAAAAATAATAATTATATTTCTAATAATACATCCTGCAAAATGATAACAATAATAATAATAAATGTTATTAGGAGTTTATTGGACGTAAAGGATATGTTATAATGACAGTAGCAAATATTTCAAACTTTTAGGAAAAATTAACTAGAAATAATGTATTAAATATTTAAAAAAGGATGTGCATTTCTTAAATCTCAAAATGTTATGTATACAGAATTATTAATATGGATTGGAATATAAACGTGTTTGTGCTTAAATATATATTGAAATATAGTAATTAAAAGAAACTATTTCACACATGTTACAAATTGTTTAAATTCAAGGTTTTTTTTTTTTTTTTTTTTTTTAATAAGTTTTAGGTAATAAAATGCATTATATTTAGATTTTTATAGTATTTTATTTTGTAAGTAAATTCTTTAAAATAACATGATCAGTAATATTTTAAAGTACCGTAATTTCGTGTATATAACCCTCTGGTAATCTATTAAAAAACTTGGCTTTGTATGTCCTACGGGCTATAATCCGGTGCAGGGTATCTTTAGCTAATAAGAAAAAAATCAAAGCATTTCTAGTGAAAGTAGTTGAATAAGTAATAAATGCTTGAGACTCTATTACTATAAAAGTAATAAAATTTGGATTCAAAAAGTGTGGATTATTAACACTCATGACCGGCATACTTTTTACTTTTCAAAAAACGGATTACCAAGGAATATTGAAGTAAACTCAAGCTAGTAGCTACAAACTTTTTATGTTTAAATGTGCATAAAATATTAGATATAATGTTTTAAAATGTTATTTTTGTAATTATCATAAGTTGATTAGTCATATAATATTAGAACGCTTCTATAATGCTATCGAAGAATTAATACCCTAATAACACTATCGAAATAATACTAAAGTATCGTTTCCATAAACTTTTTTAAAATGATGTAAATTTACGTCATCTGTAACCAGGAACATAATCTGAAAAGACGCGAATTTACGTCAGCGCAACTATAGCTATAGTAGTTCTAAAGCTGACGTGCTTTCACGCCAGCAGTCACGATTGTGTTAACGTATAATGACGATGAAATTGAGGACAGTGAAAAGGAACTTGATGAGGATGATAAGAAGGATGAAGACGAACTGTCCTATACAATATTGCCACATTTTAATTCTGATACGGAAGAATCCGAATTTATTGGATTTGAATGAATTTTGTAAATACATTTATTATTAATTTATAATTTTCTTATAAATTGAATAAAGGTGTTAATCATTAGATGTTACTCCAGTTTATAGTAATTTATATAAAGAGAAAGATTAATAATAAGTTATGGTTATTTGTTCTTTCATTATAGGAAGTAAATCTATTTGTTTATTATTTATATTCGTATATTTATTATTTGTATCCTTTCCTACTTATTATTATAATAGCAATTAGTATTGAAATTACAAAAGGCGATTGCCGACCATGTGATTTTAGAAGTGCGGGGTATCTTCTATTGCGGGGTATCTTTCGGTTATAATTATTTTTAGATAAAATTTTCATGCTGCTAGTTACCTTCTGCCGCGGGTTATATACGCGAAATTACAGTAACTTAAAAAAATATTATTTTTTATTAATTAAAACAGAAAAAAATATCGTGTTTCAGTATATATTGATATAAAAGAATTCAAAGATATTCTGTAATCTTAACTTAGAAATTGTTTAAAACATTTTTTTTTCTTTTTTTTTTTTTTCTTTTTGAACATTAAAATGCATTAAATTATTCTTTTTAGTATTAGTTTATAATATACGTGATTTTTGTAAGAAACAATAATTAATTACTTTATTTCAAAGTTAATTCTCTCTGTTCTTTACTCTAATACAAATCTAATTCTGACTAACAACTTTTGATGAAACACAGCTGGAGGTATCTTTACAAATTCTAAATGTCAAAACAACGCCTTCTTGATGTAATTATTTACTATCATGCATCCTGTAACATGTCATTTACCTTCGCATAACATGATAATTAAATTTATGATATGAACTAATTAACCAGATTGAAAAATAATTGTTACTTACCGTTCAAAAGCACTTACATATATTCAACTAAGTTAATAATAATAATAATATTTTGTCTAATATATATATATATATATATATATATATATATATATATATATATATATATATGTAATTAATTATCATATTGGGATTGAATTTGAATTACTTTTAAATAAATGTTAAAAATAAATAATATATATTTTAAAATACAAATATTTAATAAAGAATAAATTTGTAAAAAGGAAAAGAAATTTAATTTAAAATCTTTTACAGGTAGGTCACTTTTTACTCTTAAAAGCATTTTGTTAAAATCTATATTTTTACATTCAATCTTGGCTTAACCCGTTAGCACACAGTGTCCTTATTTGAGGACAGCTAATAAAATGGATCGTATATTTTTTGTGGTTTCTTGGAATGATTTCTGCTTTTTACTGACAGTTTATAGCGTTAATATAAATGATCTCTGAAAGTTTTATATGCCTACTATTAATTATTATTTCAGAATTTGTAGAGTCAGTTTATGATTTTTCATTCATCACACATATATTTGTTTTCTGCGCAGGTATACTAACTTAAATCAAGTTGAATAATAATATATATTATCATACTTTTCTTTCGATATCTTTGTCACCATATAATAGGATATTAATCCGTTATCTAAAAGTTTTTCTATCTCGAAGTTTTCTCGCTAGAACACTAGACGTCAATAAATTAGGACAGGCTTTCACTTTAAAACTATCAAAATAATTGTCTAAGTTAATATATTTTACTGTCAGTTGTCTAATTTAGAAGTGAAATAATCAACTAATAATATTTTGAAAAAATAATTCGCGCGTAAACGGGTTAATATAAGTTATTGTATACGATTTTTTTAACAATATATTTATTAATGAATGATTATTGGTAATAGATTTTTCTTACATATTAAGCAACAGCCTAACCAGGATAAAGTGTTCATCGAAAATCAATTCAAATTATTTTAACTACCATTCCCAAAACCATGGTAATTAATTATGGATTTATGGGCTTTTTGGAATGGCGGTTTAAGGCTTTTCTTGAAAGACAACTGGAAAGTTCTGACAGTAGGTTGGGAGGATAGTCAGGTTTAGGCTCAGTTGTTTTACGTTAAACTAGATCTACGCTGTAGGCATGTCATTTTTAGTAATGCTTCGTACGATAGGTTAAGATCAAAGGTTGTAGTATATAAAGTAAAATAAAGTTTATTTTCCAGTATGTAAACGACAGTTTCTTTGGAATGTGGCGGCTCTTAAAAATAGAACATTGTAAACAGTTGAGGTGGCATTAAAAGTAATATTTCAAGGATTATGACAACTTAGCATAAGTAATATATTAAATATTTATTTGAATCAAAGGTGAAGTTAGTGCCGTTTCTGATAGTGAGAATCCCCATCTTGTTTAGTTTAAATATACTGATTGTTGTTTTTAACTTTTGTGTTTTATGATCTACTTTGTTAGTTTTAGAAGAAATCTAAAATTATTTATTCTTTTGTTTACACATATATCTGACTTACATTCATTAGTAAAAGTTCGCATTTAATGCTTCTAAAAAATCTAACAGAGGATATGCAAGCTAGTGGAACCTCACAAGCTTAATTATTTGCAATATATTTTAATATATTTTTTATAAGTAACGGTGCTATGCGCATCTGCCAGGCATAATATATATACATACACAAATAGTTTGTTTTAATGTAAAACTCAATATTTATATAGGAAATTTTAATGGAACTTAAGTTAAAATAATAGTTAAAAGAATCATTAACTGATTAAAATGCATTTTTAAACCAGATGCTTTCATTTATACTTAACTACAAAAAGAGGAAAAAGCAAAGCTCAAAAAAAACAATTCTTTTTCAAATGAAAGAGAAAAATATTTATATCCAAAAAATTGATTATAAGGATTAATTTTTTTAGGTATTAATGCATTTTTTCACTTTTAATTTGGAAAGTTTGTCATCAGAAGCGTTTGCAAATAGTTTTTTCTCTTTTTCGGTTTGAATTAGTGTGCATTTTTTTTTTCTGTAATTAAAATGTAAGAAACTGCTAAGTATTTTAGTTGCATGTGATTTTCAAAAAAATCTTTGTACTTGCAAAGATAACTTACTTAATCTGGATTTAATTAAAATAATTCAACTGGGAAAATAGAAGAGTAATTAAAAGATTATATATATATATATATATATATATATATATATATATATATATATATATATATATATATATATATATATATATATATATACTTCATTAGATTTAAACATTACAAATATATAGCCTATATTTATAAGAGCATACATTTATATAAATTTTTAACATAAACTTTTTATCGTAATTAATCCAATAAATCTTTATTATTTATATCATTATCAAAAAAGAAAAAATAAATAAACACGCCTGATACTTTTTTTTTTATATATTGATGAATATTCTTCACAAAAACTTCGAAGACTTGAAATTAATTTGTGGTAGTTTTCGATTAAAGTTTTTTTTTTTTTTTTTTTTTTTTTAATAGTACAATATTATTTTTATTATTTTTATTTAATGTTTTTTTTTAATACCGTGCAGTGGCAAATATGCTCAACTATACAGAAATTATTTCTTTTTAATTTGTGATTTTATACTTTTTTTTTATCTTATTTAATAAGTAAAAAATACTAAGACAGCACTATCCATAGTAACTTTATTCTTATTTTGTTTTACTATGCTACATATTTTTAAATTAATTTCTGATATCAAATGGTATATATTGTTTATGGTATATATTGTTATATATGGTATATTGTGGTATATTGTGGTAATGGTATATATTGTTTATATGAATGTACTAGTGTCTTATATGCAGATGGGCTGACAAAATAACGTGAACACTTTCGCTTTTTTACGTTTTGTCAAATACACTCTGTCACAAAAAAATATATGCACCCAGAAGAAATCGAACCACAATTACGAAACTTGGTACAAATGTAGTCTGGTAAGAGGTATGCAAATGATTAAAATTTCAACGCCAATGAGACAAGGCTAGGCACGTTATGCGCATCTGAACTGCGCAGCTGGCCGAGTTTAAAAGCAGGATTTTTCTCACCGTAGAGCTATTCAAACGAATCTGTCGACTTTAATGGAAGGTATTGTGACTTGAGATGCCTTTGAGACGTAACCAGTGGTAGTACAGACAATTGTCGGATAGTGAGAGGGGCCGTAGAGAAGGCCTCAGAGAAGCAGTTTGGTCGTTCAGACATATCAGCCGCCACCTCGTTCGGAGCGATATGGTAGTTGCTCGGGATTGGTAACAGTGGGTCACGGAAGGGAGAATCAACCATTGAGGAGGGTCAAGACGTCCCAGTAGCGCAAATGAACACGAGGATCGCGCAATCATAAGAGCGACCACGTCCGCACCAACAGCGTCATTAGCCTCGATTCAATGCCATTTAGCACATTCTAGGCATCCAGTAGTATCAAGGGAAACCATTCTGAGACGACTGGCCGAGGCTGGTATGAACAGCCGACGTCCATTAAGACACCTACCCCTTACCCCACATCATAAGCAGTGTCGACTGGATTTTTCTCGACCCAAAGCAAGCTGGAGTGTGACCGACCTAACGTGTGATCGTCCGTGGTGAATTACGATTCAGTCTCAGTGCTGATGACCATCGCACACGCGTGTGGAGGCGGCCAGGCCAGCAGTCTGATCCGGCATTTGTTGTCGAGCGGCATACAGCCATTACACAAGGTGTGACAGTGTGGGGAGCGATTTGTTGGGACACACGATCCCCTCTAGTCATCTTTCAAGGCACTATGACTGCTCGCAGTTACGTGGATAGCATTTTAACGCCAGTTGTGCTGTCTATGCTATCAAGCCGCACAGGTGCCATTTGTCAGCAAGATAACACTCGTCCACATACAGCTCGACTCTCAAAACAATGTCTTCAAGGATATGACGTACTCCCATGGCCTGCCAAGTCACCAGACCTCTCTCCAATAGAGCATGTCTGGGACGTGCTAGGAAGGCAACTGCAGCCGTGCCAGAATACTGATGTATTAACTGCCCAGTTGCAAAGATTATGGCATGATATTCCGCAGGGGGATATAGGTGACCTAATTGATTCGATGCCACACCGTGTTACGACTTGTATAGCTGCCAGAGGTGGCTTTACTACTTACTGATTTGTAACCTTTTTCATGCCTTAACTTCTTAATAAAACGATCTTTTGTTCTGAATTTTTAATCATTTGCTTATCTCTTCATACACTACACACATGTTAAGTTTCGTGATTGTAGCTCATTTCCTTCTGGGTGCATATATTTTTTTGTGACAGAGTGTATCTTGTAAAACTCTTTAGAAATCATCTTCAATCTTTGGTAGTGTAAAGAACATGTTATACCTCATATTTTTCAGTAAAAGTTGTGCCATGAAAAGGAAAAGAGAACGACTAAAAAATCAAACAAAAATCAAAATGTTTTGGAACACCTGTAAAAGGCAAAGCTTTAAATGCATTTTGGCTGTAGCATGTGATTATGAGGACTGTTCTCATTATCTGTATAAAATTTTATGAGGATACCACATATATTCATGGAGATGTAACGGTTTCTTTAAAAAATTGCAACTTAACTAACAATTTACACTTTTTAAAACAATTTATACTCTTTAAATTATAAGATGTGTTGCATTAGACCAAGTACGTTTTCAGGAAATATGGAATATCACATTAGACACAGAATACAGTAATCAGAATGAAAAACTTAATAAATTTACGAAATACAAGCACTTTTACTAAATATTTTTGAACTTAATTTTTTTAAATTCGGTTTACTCTGTTATTGAAATCTTATAGCTCTGAATATATGTTTTAATGTATCTATAAAGGGAGGGACAGACGTTTCAAGCAATAAATTTCAATATAAAATTAAGTAAGGGTCATTTGGTCATTTTACTGGGAAATTTGAGCTACAAGGCGTTTTACAATTAGAAAAATTGGTTTAGGAAAATAAAATCTTTAATTTAATTTTTGTTTACTGATGTCATCTAGAGCCCCTAAATAAAATAATAGGCCGGCGCATCACCGCCATTTTTTTGCCTCCGAAGAGGACAGCATTCCCGCTTGGCATCCTTATCGCTTCCCGAATGATTTTAAGAAATCTTGATCTGAAGCTAATCCGGTCAAGATAAGAGCAATAAGTAACAATAATATTCCTAAAAATACATTTTTTTTTCACAGTACATTCTCAGGATGTCATTTTATTCTGAGGATATCCTATGGATGTACTGGGATAAGATGTGTTGTTAGGGCGGTTTCTGTCTCTTTTACAAAATGTTGCCAAAACTTAAATACACAATAATAGAAGATCTGTGAATACTTTGTATTCACTTCTTGAATGATTATAGCAGTTTATCGCTAAACAAACTTCCGTATCTTAGTTTACTTAGCTAAAATTATGAAATATAATAAAACAAGTTACTCTAAAGTAACGTATTAAAAAACAGACTTATAAACAGACTTAGACTATTAAAAAAAAAATGTTTGTCGTTTGTGTATCAGGGAAACGCGTTGGGTACATGTGGCAACCCTAAGGCAACAAAATGCCTGACGCGCCAGCTCGTATATATAGGAGCCTTAATGTCATCTAATCTTAAAACCAGCAATAAAACAAAGGCTGGCAATAAAATAACATTTATTTTGTGAAATTTATTACATTAGACACGCTGGCCAAAGAATTTGTAATCTTCAATTAATAGTTTATTGGAGCAGCTTTTGCACGCTGGATATCCTTTCCATAGAAAAGGACCCGTATTCATGAGGTCATTGCTTTTAAACTCTTCGGAAGTGCATTTACATGCAAAAAATACCATGCATTTGCTAGAGAGGCTTTCTAATTCTGTATATTGGATGAAAGAGGAGATTGCTGTCAGATGCGCATTTCCATCTTGTCTCAATCATTCTTTATTGAATTTAAATACGGGTTTTGTGGCGGCAAAGGAAACTGTTGGAAGTGTGATTGGTGTTCAACGAACCCTTATCGAATGATTCTGGTACGATGTATAGTTACATTATCGTCCAAGGAACATCCGGCACTTTCGGAGTCAGAGTGTAACATTTCCAGATGCACTTGACCTTCTAAAATTATGTCCAGCCTTTGGATAGTTTTTTGTTTCCAATGAAGAAACTCCAAGAAAATACTTCCATACCATAAAAACATTCCCCACACTATGATAATAGATTCCGCATACATACACGGCTAGTGAGCATAAGTAGAAATTCTCGTATGCTTTTAATTCATTTGCCACTGCGTATATTTCAAAATGTCATCATTATATAGCATGGGTCGCATTTACACTATAAACTAATCAAATATTCTCGCCTTTAATTTCTTTCATTGTAGAAATAATTAAATCATACACTGTTCACGTCTTTAATACTTTTATGTTAAACACAATTTTTGCTTCACATAATCGCACTATACGAAACAAGAAGGTGGGATCTAAATGTGCTTTGAAAAACTATAAGAAATACTACTTAAACAAAACATACAGGCAAATAGCGCCATCTGAAGGAAGTATTTATTATTATTATTATTATTTCCTTAAACGAAATATTTTATCATATTAAGCCTGATTGTAAAGCACCCTCTCATACGGGAATAATCAGTAGGGAGAATCGATATGAGCGTTGCGAAACTATAAGAAATGTTATATAAACAAAACGTGTGAACAATTAGCGCCATCTGAAGTAAAAATGTTAAAGTTATTATTATTATTATTATTATTATTATTATTTAATCAAACTTTTCACCATTTCAAGCTGGATTTTAAAGCACAAACTCGCACGTCACATACATAGTTTTGTATTGAAGTTTAATTTTTTTTAGAACTTTCTTGCCCACGTTTATCTGTCGAAGAAGTTTTAATTTACATGTTAAAATTAATTTTTTACTTTTTAGTGGTACACTTTACACGTGTTCTTGAAAATAGAAAATCAAATGCGAAGGTTTCTCTCTCCCTGTTACAGCTTCCCCGGCTCTAGTCAAGAGGTATTATGTAATTCCATGAATAAATTTGTTTATAGAATGACACACTACGTATTTAATTTTGAAACTAAAAAAAAAAAAAAAAGCGATTTTGATTTTTGTCTTATTGAACTCAAAATTAAAATATTACACTAAAAATTTACTTTATTGATTTAATATTTGTTAAATTTTAGAATGTGTAAAAACGAAGTTAAAGAAATAAATTACGTTATGTGTAATTCTATAAAAAAATTTTCTTTGAAATAACATGAGCTCTGACTTACCGTGACAACGTAAAGAAGGTTGGTTCTTGGTTGGTTGATTAGGTTTTTACGTCGCACTGGTGCTGCGCAATGGGCAATTGGCGACGGTCTGGATCACACCACTAGAGGTGGTTCGGAGACATGCCATAACAATTTCGATCCTACACAAACGAAAAGGAGAAAGTCCCCATAAAAATTAAGAAATTACCATCTTATGCACAGGTAATTGCATGAAATATAGAAATTACTGACGGTAGTCTGATAATGGAGGTAAATACAAAACAAAGAATTTAGAATATCATATAATGATGAGTCTTGAAATTTTATTAAGATTAGCAATCTTAAGGAAGTAGTGGTTAAAGTTATATGGGAAAAAAATTAAATAAATTTTAAAATTTAATGAAAACAATCAATGCTTTATGAATTTAGGTACAAATAGATTATTGATAGGGGCGACATTCCGACTTACGCAAAAATATACGCCACATATATCTGTTTCTAAAACTATTTTCAAATGTTTTTAAAATACGTTCTCATACAATACATTATATCGTATACCTTATTCTGAAATATTTTCTCTTTTTTGACTTTATTAAAATTCAGAGTAAGTAGTTTAAATTCCAATATAATTTTATTATTAATATTATTATTATTAATTTGTTTAAAAAATCTGTTATTTTGAGATATTTAAACTAATTTCCACAGTAATTAAAATTTGTTTGTTATACGTTTGGTGATTTGGTTAAAATAGAGCTTTCCTCTTGAACGTAAGGTCCCATGTTCGAATCGTAGTTTATGCATGGACGTGTCTTTACATTTCTATAAAATTAAATGTTTTGTATTAAAAATTGTAAAAAACATGTTATACGGATTATTTGAGATATAAGCGGTCGTTGAGACAAGCAAAAATCCCCAAAACCAAAAATTAAACAATCTAGACAACCCTTTGTTTACATATAAACTAATCATATTAAGTTTATTTTTAAATATACTCTTTTAAAGTACATAAATGAAATAGTTGAATTCATATGTAAAAAGAAACTTGAAGAACCATAAATAACAAATTTGTTCATGACTTTTCGAATGTGTATAATAAAAATTATTCCAAGAGAGATGAAAGTAATTTTTCTAGAATAATAAAATTAAACATCATAAAACACTTACTATTTGCTTTTAAAACAATGTGTCCAGCAATTTTTATTATGTTTTTCTCCTATAAAACATCTGCGCACTTTCCCAGAAAGTAAATCTCATTTATTTTTATACGTATTAAAAAGAATTTTATTCTCGTTACCGTTCCCACTGCAACTCTACGAATTTGACTTCTTTCTTTTAAATAGGGCAAATATTTTCCGAAGACAGTATTTAGCTTACAGATTAATATGTTTGTTTAGGAGAAGTCGGGAGGTTGTACCTCTTCTTTTACTTTTTATGGTGAGAAAGCTATTCTTCATTTCTTGAGAAAAAATAAGTTATTTTAGTTAAAGATTTTACCCGAAGATAAATTTCTTAATAACATTAAAAAGATTTATTTGATAAAACTTTTAAAATAATTTTTGAATTAGTTACTTCCGTATTTAATTTATGCTTAATGATTTATAAGTAAATAATTTATGATATCTCAGAAGACGTTACTTCACATTTTAATTTTTAAATAAAAAAAGAACATACTTCGTATGATAATAAAAAAAATATAGTTAGCATATTACTTGAAGATAAAGAAATTAAAATAATAATAATAATAATAATAATTTTAGATTGAAATTTTGTTTGTGTTTTAAAATGGACATCAAATAGTGTGGGTACGTGCAGGGAGATATATCAGAAGGTGAAACTTCCTATTTTACTTTTTATTGTGAAATATAAACTCTATGATTTCAGTAGGGGGGGGGGGGGGGGTATTTTAGACTAATTCCGTCCATGACTCACACAACAAGCGACAAGTAAAATTTAAATCAAATAATTTAAAAATTATTATAAAAGAATCGATATTACGATGAAATGAAAAGATCCACTTGATTTATCTTTGACCATGTTTGCTTCATATATTCCAGCTATTAAATTTCATCAATTTAATTGTGTATTATCTGTACATAGACAGAAATTTGTTGTAGCTCACACTAAATAGAAAAGAAGGGATAATATGTACCAAATACGGAAACATTTATTTTCTCCCGAATTGATGACTTAAAAAATATTTTTACCCTTGAATATTAACTACAATAATAGCACTTCATTTTTTATTGCTCCTATATTAATTAAAAACTTAGTTAATTTATAGCAAGATATTTATCATGTGACTCAGACTTGTTCTTTTAAATAGCTTTTATTGACAAAAAAAAAAAAAAAAAGGAAAGTGTATTCTGGTATTGAATGTCATTTTCTTCGTTAAGTTTATATTGCTTCGAATAGCTCGATTTAGGTAAGCTTGCATAGAAAATTCAAAAGTTTTCTTTTTGTTTTCCTTCGAAAAAAATTAACTCAAAACAATGACAGCTGAGACTGGGACTAATTAATTTTCATAGAACATGTTGAAGGGAAAACATTTAATGTCGACGAAAACACACTTTATACTCGGATACATATAATTACTTAATAATCACGTTTTAAATACGAACATAAAAAACGTTCACCAAGCGATGGACATGTTATAGTTCGGAACATTTCAAAATAATAAACACTGGTACTCACTAACAACGTTTTATTAAGTTTCATGAGAGTGAGAGTCGTGCTATTTTAGATGACGTAAGCTTTTACGTAAGCGATTCGTCTTTGTCATTTGCTCGAAGGAAAACAAGCTAGAAGGGTGATTTAAGCAAGGAGATATGGTACTGGGTATTACAATTTTTACTTTCTCTTATCCATAACGAAGAGAAAGTATTGTTTTTGGGTCAAAATTTCGAACGCGAGATTTTGTTATATTTACACGTTTTGATGTGCCCTGAATACGAAAATCATATTTTTAGCAAATGGTCTGTGTGTCAGCATATCTCAAGAATAAATAGTAGCAGACATTCCAAACTTGGTATTTTAAATGTGTATCATATATAGATGCTACAGTAAGCTTTTCGTTAAGATCAAACAAATGGTTCGTGTACAGGGTCAATCAAGAGAATTCTAATACATTACGTCTATGGGGGAAATTGCAGGTAAGTAGAGTTTAACGTCGATAGACTGCACTAAACCAAATGAAACGAATATATATATATCTATCTATCTATATATATATATATATATTGTAATAGAGATAGTCAACTGGGAAAATTTTTTTGTGTATGTAGGAGCCTCGCCTCACTCCTGGGGGGGGGAGGGAAGTCCCCCTTCGAGGGGAGTAAATTTTCATGATGGGTATTTTTCAAAAGAGCTCGCCAATACCTTTACAACGAATGTTTGAACCAACGATCTCCGGTAATTTAAAACAAAGTTATTGATTTTTTTCACTTTTAACAAAGGTTTTTTTTTTTTTTTTTTTTTTTTTTAATTGAGAATAAAATGGACTTTTTTTTTATATATTTAGTGTTATACTACTTCTCTAATTTGGAAATCGTCTGCTTTATCATAAAACATTTTTTTTTAAAATAATAATTTTAATAAATTATTTTTTAAAAACAGAATTTTTTTTAAATAACCGAATTAAATTTTATATAAATCTAGGTGCATTAATGAAACGGGGGGGGGGTTGAGGGGGGCAGTAGCCCCCCTCACACAGAGTTAATTATCATATAAAACTCTTCCGAAGCTTAATTTGAATTGTTTAACATAGGTTTACATAACATCGTTATCTTACCTCTTAATCTCCAACCTGTATTTACAGTACTAAATTTAAGGGTAAGAGAAAGTCGTGTGCGTGACACACCAGATTATTTTCATTAAGTAACTGCTGAAATCAATTTCAGTCACGTTCTGTGATTTCAGCAACTTTTTTTTTATTTTTTTTTAATGAAGGGTAAAGTTATATCAAATTCTATGCTGAGTGTTATTTGTTATGGAATATAAGCCTTAAGTTAAAGTTACTCCTTGTTTTATTTATTTTTGATAACATTAAACTTAAGTATTTAAAATATTTAAATTAAAACTTGATTTTGTCATTTCTTTCTTTCTTTCTTATTAAAAATTTGTAAGTGATTGATATATGATCTTATAAAGAGACACTGAATCATTTTTTTTAATTGTTAAATTTTAAATTGATTTATTTAAACACTTAGCGACAAAAAAAAAAAAAAAAAAAAAAAAAAAACCCGCACTGAAAAAAATTTACTTAAACCTTTTGGGTTTGTAATAATTTAAAAACTAATGATTGCAACAGATAAAATTGTTATGTTTGTATAATACGGAAGTCAGAACATGATACCTATGTACATTTTCGATTTAATATTTTGTTTTATTACACTCTATTAAGTATTTAATAAAAATATATGTAAAATTTTCTTTTTAAATATAATATAATAAACATATACTTTGTATTCTATTACGATTTACTACATGAAATAAACAAATGCTATTTTAATATCTGAAATAAAACAATTTATTTGTTAGATTTAAACAAATATTTAATAAAAATATGAATTCTGGATTTTATAATTCCGCTTTTATATAGAATTACTACTTTAATGCGGAATGGCATAGTATTTTACAGTTTTTTAACATGAAATTCGGAAACTTCACTGTGCCAAATATCATAAATATTTTTTTCTAGTTCTTTCAAAGTTGTAGGCTACAAAATTCTAATCCCCACCCTCTTTTATACACTAAACATTTTCGAACGGATTGAGATTAGGACAATTTCCAGGTCTATTAAAGAATAAAGCCTGCAATATTATTTGTGGGATTTAATTTTAAGTAAAAAAAGTTATGATAACTTACAAAATGATAATGCTCATGAGAATGGATAAGTAATTTTAACAACTTGAATTCAATAAATGTATCACAAGCGCCAAATAACAAGGTGCATTATCATCTTGAAATGCTCATTATGGAAGAGTCTGAAATACCCCAAATGTAGTCGGTCAGTTATCAATTTTTTAATGGCAATTTTTTTAAAGTTTTATTTCGGGTTAATTGATCTCTTGAACCTGAAAAATTTGCCAGACTACCCGAAAAATTATGCATTTTCGTATCGTAATGTACGGGGAATATGTCATTGTTTTAAAGTGAGATTTTCATTAAGTCAATCACATTTTCGTGATCAGATCTGCTTGTTTCCGTCAGTTCGAAATAAGTTATACTTGACTCATCAGAAAGAACAGCTTCGTGCCAGTAATTAATTGATCATTTTTTTTTTATTTAACACTTTAATATCTTGATTTTCTAATTCTTTTCGTTAAGAATACATTTTTTTCAGATTTTCTGGCAATTAAACCTGCTTTGATTAATTGTTATTTTTCTGTATTTAGATAAATTATGTTACTAAATACTTTTTCTGAGCCCCTGCTAAGTTCTAAATGGAATACAAACTGATTTTTTAAGCGCTGGCTTTTTAACTTGCGGTCATCTTGACTGGAGGAGTAACAAGGCGGCGTAAGAACAAATATGCAGTTTAAACAGCCCAAAACTGTTACATCTTGCTAAAAACCAGATCACTAATATTTTGTTTACGTATACCCCAAAGCTCTCCAAAGGTTTCTAGTGATGAGGATCAATGGCGTCAGTGTTAAACACGTACACCATCTAAAACTTCTTGGTGTGACAGTCGACAGGAGGCTCAACTGGATTGCCCACATCAGTGACCTAAAACTAAAAACAACATCCTATTACCACAATGCAGCTAAAATGGTAGGAAAGAGGTGAAGAATCTCAACCTCTTTCCTGAAAATATGGTATAATACCATAATTGACAAAATTATTACATATGGTGCGGGCATCTGGGGCGGTCACCTGACGACGACTGCCAAGACTAAGCTTAGCTCTGTACAGAGGCCATTCGTCTTGCAGATGTCCAGAGGCTACAAAACAATTTCAACTGACGCATTGACAGTCATCACGGGAATCCCGCATGCAGACTTGCAACTTCAATATAATTTTCAAAAAACTAATATCCTTCAACTCGATAACTCAAACTTAGCAAGCTCCCTTTTCCCAAATATTCCGATTCAAGCCCTTTCCAAAACCTGGGAAATCCATCCAGCAAAGGATGCTGCATCAGAATTAATTAATTGCAACATTAATAACTATTCTCCCTCTGCTCCTGTGGCAATCTACACAGACGGCTCCAAAACTGATTATGGTGTAGCGGCCGCATTCCGCGTGCTAGTCAACAATGAATCTATCCACCAGTGGTCTTGCAGGCTCGAAGACTTCAATTCTGTATTCCAGGCAGAGCTTTTTGGGATTCTAAAGGCTATCGAATGGGTAGAGGGAAACCTCCACTTACATTCCTTCATAAACATCTACAGTGACAGTCTCTCGAGCCTACAGGCCATTGCCTGTCACAGGAGTAGGCTTCCAATTATACTTGAAATTAAAACTAAACTGTACAACTTAAAATCTAATGTTACCCAGGCACACGTTTCTGTCCACAGGGGTGTCGTCGGAAATGAACTGGCTGATATTCTGGAAAAAAATGCCACTGAAAATAGCCTTATACAATATTCCTTGCCCGCCCCTCCCTCATTCGTCAAACAAAAGTTAAAACTTCAACTGATTCAAAATTGGCACTCTCTGTGGGATGTATCAGAAAAAGGTAGACACACGCACAACCTGATCCCCATAGCCACAACCAATGACTGGAAACTTACCCCTTCTATAACAGCCTTCCTGACGGGCCATGGTCCATTCCCAAGCTATCTTCACAGGTTTCCTCGCCGACGCTCACCCTTGTGCCCCTGTGGCGAGGAAGGAAATGCATTGCATTATTACTTTAACTGTGTCCTCACGTCTGCCCACAATATCAGAAATATCCCTCCCCCAGACCAGTAAACTGGCTGGACAACATTTTAACTAGACCAAATCTAATTAACAAACTCAATAAGATTATCTCCCTATTAATGGATATATCAAATGCCACTGATTAATGTTGTTATCAATAACACTGCCTACTGGCTCAGACAGGAACCTAGACCTCGTCAAGAGCAACGTATACAAGAGTATCATGCACATGCTCTGCTGTAGAAATGGATTCAACGATCAGTAATCTGCTGCCCCTTGTCGCGAGAAGCGCACGCCCGGCAACAGGTGATTGCACCACAGAACTTATCTTAATATGTTTCAGCTGTTTACCTCATGAACTCTAAATGAACTTTATCGACCAGAATCAATTCAAACTAAAAACTTTTCTCTCAGTTATTATTTTAACCTCTCTCGCCCTTTGTCGGTCTTGGGATACAAGCCTGGCGAAACTTTGTATTTTTTTATTTTTTTATTTTATTTTATTTTTCAATAAATCTAGGAGTAGTCCCCTTTGTCTCGACATTGAATCGCTCAACATCGCTCTAATAGCGATGAGCTGCTCTCTGTTAAATCATTTTGACATCCCAAGTACTAAAATATTTTTTCATTATCGATCTAAAATTAATATTTTTTGTGGTATCGTTAATTGCCTTATTCTTGCCATTTTTAAAATACATTCTAAAATTGCAATTATTGCAATTTTCCGAACATTTGCATCTTGTTTTAAATACTTGGCTCAACCCTAAATTGTTTGCGGATCGCAACGTAATAAAATCTGTTCAACAATTTATTTTGAAAAAATAAAATTAGCGATTACAGAAAGAAAAATGGAAAATATCCAAGTGCGGCTTTTTTATTTGCCGCTTAGTGTATATAGTGACCAGCGAAGCAGGCATAGCTTGTTACTTTTGAACAAAAGGATTATAATAGCCCTGAAATTGTACACTTGTTATTCGTAAATATATGGTTAGTGGAATAAATAGGGTTTGTGTAGGTGCACTGATTATCAAAATGATAGAGCAAAACACTATTTTAATAGCGTGTAACGATAAAAAAGTGCACGCAGAAAGGCGGTTACATAGTCTTTGAACATTATGTTTTATAGAGCATGTAGTCATTGGTACAGATTAAGTACTCAAAGTCCTGCTTTTCAAAAAACTTGCACAAAATAACAAATTATAAATGGATTTGAATTTATTTCAAGACATCTCTGATCTTACATACAATATGTCTTAAACATAGGGAGCAAACCAAAGTTACTGCTGTTGTCATATGTAACATATATAAGTTAAAATGGATCAGGGCTAGGGACCTTGAGTGACGAAACGTTGATACATGGGCCATCAAAGTCCTGTTTTACATACCGAGAATTTAAAAAAACATCAATGAGTAGATCACAGTGTAACTGAAGAGGTGAGATTGTGAAGTTCCGAGGGGCAAAATGGAAGGGAAACGCAGAAAAGGAAGTTGACTAGAATCGCCTAGGAGAGACATTCATCCAGCAGGGGATGGATAAAGTTTGAAACGGATGATACTAATGATTATGTATATATAAATATATGCACACACACACACACACACACACACATATATATATATATATATATATATACAGTGGTGGTCAAAAATGTGGACATTTTTTTAAAGTTTCATGTTTTTCAAACTTGTGTGCTTGTAGAATATATTAATTTTCACTTAAATACAAATGTTTATATATCCAATTGAAGGTAATTTAATGTAGAATTTAATAACAAAAACAGAATTAAAATATCGGAATTACAAAAAAAAGTTATGCTCATTTTAGTAGAACAAACAAACACAAATCGTTTTGAATAATGACGTGTTTTGTAATAAAAGCGTACTGGCCAATCACAAATACTGTTCTGAGGACTAATCAAATGTCTGTAACTATAGTTTAGGTTATTTGGATGGTAAAAGTATTGCTGTTTTTGATTATTTTAAGTCCTTTTTTTTTTTTTTTAATTAAACTTACTTTAAACAATGTCACCAACAAGAAGAACTGATTGGACATCTACAAATAGATGCCGAATTGTCATATTGAGAGAAAATGGCCTCTCTTATGCTGAAATTGCAAGACATGTTGGTGGTTCAGTGACTTGTTCTGGTGTACAAAAGTTCTGTTTACGTTATGAAAAAACGAAATCAGTGGAAAATAAGGCCAAGTCAGGCCGAAAAAAATGCACAACTGCTACTGCCGATAGAAAAATTAAACGGCTATGCCTTCAAGATAGAAAAATTTCATCAGATGCTATTTGATGTGAAATGAATGCAGCGGGTATTGCAGTAAGTTCAAGAACAATAAGAAGAAGGTTATCAGGATTTGGACTACAAGCTAGAATTCCAATGAAAATACCATATTTAAATCAAAAGCAACGCGAAAAACGAGTTAAGTGGGCAAAAGAATACATTAAATGGTCAGAAAATCAATGGAAGCAAGTAATATGGAGCGATGAGAGTAAAATATCGCTCTTTGGTAGTGATGGTAGAAAATACGTGAGACGTAGAGTAGGTGAAGCACTTCATCCTGATTGCATTGAAGCAACTACAAAAAACCCAACAAATGTCATGATTTGGGCATGTATGTCTGCAGATGGTTGTGGGCCAAGTTCAAGTGATTGATGGTATTCTGAATGCCAAAAAATACATCGAAACTGTCCTGGAACCAAAATTGATATCTTCGATCAGGGATCTCTTTCCCAACCAAGCACCATTTATTTTTCAGCAGGATTCAGCTCCATACCACACAGCAAAAGTATGCAAAGTATGGTTTTAAAATAAAGGCATAGATATATTACCATGGCCAGGAAAAAGCCCTGATCTCAATCCAATTGAAAATTTGTGGCGACGTTTGAAAATTCTTGTACGAAAAAACGTCCATCCAATAAAAGACAAATTATTGAATCTATAATTGATTCTTGGCACCATGTGATTACGAAAGATGAACTACAAACACTCGGTTACTCGATGAAAAGACGTTGTGAAGCTGTCTTAAAAAATAAGGGTTATCCTACTAAGTATTGATTGTGTAAGTATCACTTTAAAAAAATGCAAATCTAAGATAGACCTTACTATTAGTTGCTAACATTTTTTGGAATACAGATATTGTAATACTGTTTTTGTTATTAAATTCTACATTAAATTACCTTCAATTTGTTACATAAACATTTGTATTTAAGTGAAAATTAATATATTCTACAAGCACACAAAGTTTAAAAACATGAAGCTTTCAAAAAATGTCCACACTTTTGGCCACCATTGTATATATATATATAATTTTGAATAGGAAGAGATAAAAAGGTGTAAGAGTTTAAGATATGTGGGCGTGATTAACAAAAGAAAAAAAATAATAAATACAACAACAACGAATTAAATTATCAAAAAAAATTTGTAAAAATAAACACATCATGTGAAAAACACCCATCCGCTTCCTCTTTAGTGGGTGGGAGTAGCATAATTGACAATTATTAAGAAAAAATAAAAAAGCTTAACAGGTTTCGGAAATATGGCGAAACAAGCATACTCCCAAAAAAGCGAATAATAATAAAATTCTAAAACAAAAATAAATTAATAGTACTTAAGTAGATACAAATGTAGCATATTAGGTTTGATAAAATTAAATCAATTAAAATGCATTCATTCAATTGACTATGCGATTTGAACTCCGGACAAGACCGTGCCAGTAATAGGCCACTGATTGTGAATACACCATTTCTGCTTTAAATTGCCATGTTTTCTTCTTTCTTCAATTTAACTTTGCCGTAAGTCCAATTTATTACAATACCTTTTGCCTTTCAGGTCTGGGTGGGTACATGGCTGACTAGCATGTCCTTTATTAAGTTACTTTTATCACGCATATGGAATATAAAAATTTTATGGATTTTAATTCTTTTAATTTTATCAAACAATATTGCAACAGTTGTATCTACTTAAGTACTACTAATTTATTTTTGTTTTAGAATTTCATTGTTATTCGCTTTTTTGGGAGTATGCTGGTTTCGCCATGTTTCCAAAACCTGTTAGATCTTTTTAATTTTTCTTAATAATTATCTATTTTGCTGCTCCTACCAACTGAAGAGGAAGCGGAAGGGTGTTTTTCACATGATGTGTTTATTTTTACAAATATTTTTTCGATAATTTAATTCGTTTTTGTTGTCACTTTCTATTCAAAATTATATAATTTTTGTGTAATATTTAGTGCTGCCTTTTGCACATTTTTTATACAAACATACTATAATTAATATTTAAATAATGAAAAAAGAAAATGAATAAAGAAATGCAAAAAAAGAAATGAATGAAGAAAGTATGAATTACATATATATATAATTCATATTCTCTTTGTATTAATTATGTTTTTATTCAGTTTTTGATATACTATTTTTTTACTTTCTTCTATATGTAATATAGAGAAAGTATTGGATTCGCGAAAATTTTCGAAGTCCATTTTTTGATGGATTTACATGTTTTGGGATATGGAGAACACGGATTAATAGTTTTTAAAAAATGTCTGTCTGTCCGTCTGTCTGTCTGTCTGTCTGACTGTCTGTCTGTCTGTCCGTCTGTCTGTCTGTCTGTCTGTCTGTCTGTCTGTCTGTATCATTTTTTTGTGGACGCTGTATCTCACGAACCAATGAATGAAACTTAACCAAACTTAGTATTTAGTTGCACCCTGACATAAACTGGTGCTGATTAGATTTTGGGATCAATCGCTCAATAGGTGGCGTTGTGATCGCATTTTATGCAAATTTTTAACATGGTATCATAGGACAAAATTCCGTATAAATGGGCATAAAGAGAGTTATTTTACACTTGTGATTGTAAAATTAATATGAATTATCGATAATAGTAGTAGTTAGCTAGGAAAAAAATTTTGTGCATGGGGGGGCATCGGTTCCCCCCCCGGGGAAGTAAATTTTCAAGATGGGTATCTTTCGAAAGGTCTCGTTGATAATAGTAATAGTTAACTTGGAAAAAATTTTTGTGTATGTGGGCGCATCGGTTGCCCCCCCACCGGGGGGGGAAGTTCCCACCCGGGGGGGCAAAGTTTCAAGATGGGTATCTTTCGAAAGATCTCGTCAATACCTTTAAAACGAATGGTTGAACGATAAATCTGTGATAATTTAAACCAAAGTTATGGATTTTTTTAACTTTTAACAAAAAAAAACTTAGAAAAATATCGCAATTTTTTTTTTTTTTTTTTAACGAAATTTAACCAAACTTGGTATTTAGTTGGTCCCCGACATAAACTGGTGCTGATTATGTTTGGGGATCAATAGCTCAACAGGTGGCGCTGTGATAGCATTTTATCTAAATTTTTAACATGGCAGCATAGGACAAAAATTCGTATAAATGTGCATAATTAGAGTTGTTTTAAACTTGTGATTGTAAAATTAATACGAATTATTGATAATAGTAGTATTCAAATAGGAAAAAAAATTTTTGCGTGAGGGGGCATCGCTTCCCCCCCCTAGGGGGGAAATACCCCCCAGGGGGGGTAAATTTTCACATTGGGTATCTTTCGAAAGATCAGGTTGATAATAGTAGTAGTTAACTAGGAAAAAAATTTTGTGCATGTGGGGGCATCGGTTGCCCCCCCACCGGGGGGGGAAGTTACCACCCGGGGGGGCAAAGTTTCTAGATGGGTATCTTTCGAAAGATCTCGTCAATACCTTTAAAACAAATGGTTGAACGATAAATCTGTGATAATTTAAACCAAAGTTATCGATTTTTTTAACTTTTAACAAAAAAAAACTTAGAAAAATATCGCAATTTTTTTTTTTTTTTTTTTTAACGAAATTTAACCAAACTTGGCATTTAGTTGGTCCCCGACATAAACTGGTGCTGATTATGTTTGGGGATCAATAGCTCAACAGGTGGCGCTGTGATAGCATTTTATCTAAATTTTTAACATGGCAGCATAGGACAAAAATTCGTATAAATGTGCATAATGAGAGTTGTTTTAAACTTGTGATTGTAAAATTAATATGAATTATTGATAATAGTAGTATGTAACTAGGAAAAAAATTTTCTGCATGGGGGGCATCGCTTCCCCCCCTGGGGGGGAAGTACCCCCCCGGGGGGGATAAATTTTCAAGATGGGTATCTTTCGAAAGGTCTCGTCAATACCTTTAAAACGAATGGTTGAACTATAAATCTGTGATAATTTAAAACAAAGTTATCGATTTTTTTCACTTTTAACAAAAAAAAAAAAAAAAAATCTTACTTTTTTTTTTTTTTTTTTTTTTTTTTAATATTGTTACTGATTGAATATGTATAGGTAAATATAGAAGAAAGTCTTGTGGTGGCCACAACATACTAGTTTTACTTTCTTCTATGTGTAATATAGAGAAAGTATTGGATTCTCGAAAATTTTCGAAGTCCACTTTTTGATGGATTTACATGTTTTGGGATGTGGAGAACACGAATCAATAGTTTTTAGAAAATGTCTGTCTGTCTGTCTGTCTGTCTGTCTGTATCATTTTTTTGTGGACGCTGTATCTCACGAACCAATGAATGAAATTTAACCAAACTTGGTATTTAGTTGCACCCTGACATGAACTGGTGCTGATTAGATTTTGGGATGAATAGCTCAACAGGTGGCGCTGTAATCGCATTTTATGCAAATTTTTAACATGGCAGCATAGGACAAAATACCGTATAAATGGGCATAATGAGAGTTATTTTAAACTTACGATTGTAAAATTAATATGAATTATTGATAATAGTAGTAGTTAACTAGGAAACAAATTTTGTGCATGGGGGGGCATCGGTTCCCCCCCAGGGGGGAAAATCCCCCCCCGGGGAAGTAAATTTTCAAGATGGGTATCTTTCGAAAGGTCTCGTTGATAATGGTAATAGTTAACTGGGAAAAAATTTTTGTGCATGTGGGGGCATCGGTTGCCCCCCCCCCCACCGGGGGGGGAAGTTCCTACCCGGGGGGGCAAAGTTTCAAGATGGGTGTCTTTCGAAAGATCTCGTCAATACCTTTAAAACGAATGGTTGAACGATAAATCTGTGATAATTTAAACCAAAGTTGTCGATTTTTTTAACTTTTAACAAAAAAAAACTTAGAAAAATATCGCAATTTTTTTTTTTTTTTTAACGAAATTTAACCAAACTTGGTATTTAGTTGGTCCCCGACATAAACTGGTGCTGATTATGTTTGGGGATCAATAGCTCAACAGGTGGCACTGTGATAGCATTTTATCTAAATTTTTAACATGGCAGCATAGGACAAAAATTCGTATAAATGTGCATAATTAGAGTTGTTTTAAACTTGTGATTGTAAAATTAATACGAATTATTGATAATAGTAGTATTCAACTAGGAAAAAAATTTTTTGCGTGAGGAGGCATCGCTTCCCCCCCCCTAGGGGGGAAATACCCCCCCAGGGGGGGTAAATTTTCACATTGGGTATCTTTCGAAAGATCAGGTTGATAATAGTAGTAGTTAACTAGGAAAAAAATTTTGTGCATGTGGGGGCATCGCTTCCCCCCACCGGGGGGGAAGTTCCGACCCGGGGGGGCAAAGTTTCAAGATGGGTATCTTTCGAAAGATCTCGTCAATACCTTTAAAACGAATGGTTGAACGATAAATCTGTGATAATTTAAACCAAAGTTATCGATTTTTTTTACTTTTAACAAAAAAAAACAGAAAAATATCGCATTTTTTTTTTTTTTTTTTAACGAAATTTAACCAAACTTGGTATTTAGTTGGTCCCCGACATAAACTGGTGCTGATTATGTTTGGGGATCAATAGCTCAACAGGTGGCGCTGTGATAGCATTTTATCTAAATTTTTAACATGGCAGCATAGGACAAAAATTCGTATAAATGTGCATAATGAGAGTTGTTTTAAACTTGTGATTGTAAAATTAATATGAATTATTGATAATAGTAGTATGTAACTAGGAAAAAAATTTTCTGCATGGGGGGCATCGCTTCCCCCCCTGGGGGGGAAGTACCCCCCCGGGGGGGATAAATTTTCAAGATGGGTATCTTTCGAAAGGTCTCGTCAATACCTTTAAAACGAATGGTTGAACTATAAATCTGTGATAATTTAAAACAAAGTTATCGATTTTTTTCACTTTTAACAAAAAAAAAAAAAAAAAATCTTACTTTTTTTTTTTTTTTTTTTTTTTTTTAATATTGTTACTGATTGAATATGTATAGGTAAATATAGAAGAAAGTCTTGTGGTGGCCACAACATACTAGTTTTACTTTCTTCTATGTGTAATATAGAGAAAGTATTGGATTCTCGAAAATTTTCGAAGTCCACTTTTTGATGGATTTACATGTTTTGGGATGTGGAGAACACGAATCAATAGTTTTTAGAAAATGTCTGTCTGTCTGTCTGTCTGTCTGTCTGTATCATTTTTTTGTGGACGCTGTATCTCACGAACCAATGAATGAAATTTAACCAAACTTGGTATTTAGTTGCACCCTGACATGAACTGGTGCTGATTAGATTTTGGGATGAATAGCTCAACAGGTGGCGCTGTAATCGCATTTTATGCAAATTTTTAACATGGCAGCATAGGACAAAATACCGTATAAATGGGCATAATGAGAGTTATTTTAAACTTACGATTGTAAAATTAATATGAATTATTGATAATAGTAGTAGTTAACTAGGAAACAAATTTTGTGCATGGGGGGGCATCGGTTCCCCCCCAGGGGGGAAAATCCCCCCCCGGGGAAGTAAATTTTCAAGATGGGTATCTTTCGAAAGGTCTCGTTGATAATGGTAATAGTTAACTGGGAAAAAATTTTTGTGCATGTGGGGGCATCGGTTGCCCCCCCCCCCACCGGGGGGGGAAGTTCCTACCCGGGGGGGCAAAGTTTCAAGATGGGTGTCTTTCGAAAGATCTCGTCAATACCTTTAAAACGAATGGTTGAACGATAAATCTGTGATAATTTAAACCAAAGTTGTCGATTTTTTTAACTTTTAACAAAAAAAAACTTAGAAAAATATCGCAATTTTTTTTTTTTTTTTAACGAAATTTAACCAAACTTGGTATTTAGTTGGTCCCCGACATAAACTGGTGCTGATTATGTTTGGGGATCAATAGCTCAACAGGTGGCACTGTGATAGCATTTTATCTAAATTTTTAACATGGCAGCATAGGACAAAAATTCGTATAAATGTGCATAATTAGAGTTGTTTTAAACTTGTGATTGTAAAATTAATACGAATTATTGATAATAGTAGTATTCAACTAGGAAAAAAATTTTTTGCGTGAGGAGGCATCGCTTCCCCCCCCCTAGGGGGGAAATACCCCCCCAGGGGGGGTAAATTTTCACATTGGGTATCTTTCGAAAGATCAGGTTGATAATAGTAGTAGTTAACTAGGAAAAAAATTTTGTGCATGTGGGGGCATCGCTTCCCCCCACCGGGGGGGAAGTTCCGACCCGGGGGGGCAAAGTTTCAAGATGGGTATCTTTCGAAAGATCTCGTCAATACCTTTAAAACGAATGGTTGAACGATAAATCTGTGATAATTTAAACCAAAGTTATCGATTTTTTTTACTTTTAACAAAAAAAAACAGAAAAATATCGCATTTTTTTTTTTTTTTTTTAACGAAATTTAACCAAACTTGGTATTTAGTTGGTCCCCGACATAAACTGGTGCTGATTATGTTTGGGGATCAATAGCTCAACAGGTGGCGCTGTGATAGCATTTTATCTAAATTTTTAACATGGCAGCATAGGACAAAAATTCGTATAAATGTGCATAATGAGAGTTGTTTTAAACTTGTGATTGTAAAATTAATATGAATTATTGATAATAGTAGTATGTAACTAGGAAAAAAAATTTCTGCATGGGGGGGCATCGCTTCCCCCCACCGGGGGGAAAGTACCCCCCCGGGGGGGATAAATTTTCAAGATGGGTATCTTTCGAAAGGTCTCGTCAATACCTTTAAAACGAATGGTTGAACTATAAATCTGTGATAATTTAAAACAAAGTTATCGATTTTTTTCACTTTTTACAAAAAAAAAAAAAAATAAAAAAATCGTACTTTTTTTTTTTTTTTTTTTTTTTTTTTTAATATTGTTACTGATTGAATATGTATAGGTAAATATAGAAGAAAGTCTTGTGGTGGCCACAACATACTAGTTTTACTTTCTTCTTTATGTAATATAGAGAAAGTATTGGATTCGCGAAAATTTTCGAAGTCCACTTTTTGATGGATTTACATGTTTTGGGATGTGGAGAACACGAATCAATAGTTTTTAGAAAATGTCTGTCTGTCTGTCTGTATCATTTTTTTGTGGACGCTGTATCTCACGAACCAATGAATGAAATTTAACCAAACTTGGTATTTAGTTGCACCCTGACATGAACTGGTGCTGATTAGATTTTGGGATGAATAGCTCAACAGGTGGCGCTGTAATCGCATTTTATGCAAATTTTTAACATGGCAGCATAGGACAAAATACCGTATAAATGGGCATAATGAGAGTTATTTTAAACTTACGATTGTAAAATTAATATGAATTATTGATAATAGTAGTAGTTAACTAGGAAACAAATTTTGTGCATGGGGGGGCATCGGTTCCCCCCCAGGGGGGAAAATCCCCCCCGGGGAAGTAAATTTTCAAGATGGGTATCTTTCGAAAGGTCTCGTTGATAATGGTAATAGTTAACTGGGAAAAAATTTTTGTGCATGTGGGGGCATCGGTTGCCCCCCCCACCGGGGGGGGGAAGTTCCGACCCGGGGGGGCAAAGTTTCAAGATGGGTATCTTTCGGAAGATCTCGTCAATACCTTTAAAACGAATGGTTGAACGATAAATCTGTGATAATTTAAACCAAAGTTATCGATTTTTTTTACTTTTAACAAAAAAAAACTTAGAAAAATATCGCATTTTTTTTTTTTTTTTTAACGAAATTTAACCAAACTTGGTATTTAGTTGGTCCCCGACATAAACTGGTGCTGATTATGTTTGGGGATCAATAGCTCAACAGGTGGCACTGTGATAGCATTTTATCTAAATTTTTAACATGGCAGCATAGGACAAAAATTCGTATAAATGTGCATAATTAGAGTTGTTTTAAACTTGTGATTGTAAAATTAATATGAATTATTGATAATAGTAGTATGTAACTAGGAAAAAATTTTCTGCATGGGGGGGCATCGCTTCCCCCCCTGGGGGGGAAGTACCCCCCCGGGGGGATAAATTTTCAAGATGGGTATCCTTCGAAAGGTCTCGTCAATACCTTTAAAACGAATGGTTGAACGATAAATCTGTGATAATTTAAACCAAAGTTATCGATTTTTTTAACTTTTAACAAAAAAAAACTTAGAAAAATATCGCAATTTTTTTTTTTTTTTTAACGAAATTTAACCAAACTTGGTATTTAGTTGGTCCCCGACATAAACTGGTGCTGATTTTGTTTGGGGATCAATAGCTCAACAGGTGGCGCTGTGATAGCATTTTATCTAAATTTTTAACATGGCAGCATAGGACAAAAATTCGTATAAATGTGCATAATTAGAGTTGTTTTAAACTTGTGATTGTAAAATTAATACGAATTATTGATAATAGTAGTATTCAACTAGGAAAAAAATTTTTTGCGTGAGGAGGCATCGCTTCCCCCCCCCCCCCTAGGGGGGAAATACCCCCCCAGGGGGGGTAAATTTTCACATTGGGTATCTTTCGAAAGATCAGGTTGATAATAGTAGTAGTTAACTAGGAAAAAAATTTTGTGCATGTGGGAGCATCGCTTCCCCCCACCGGGGGGGAAGTTCCGACCCGGGGGGGCAAAGTTTCAAGATGGGTATCTTTCGAAAGATCTCGTCAATACCTTTAAAACGAATGGTTGAACGATAAATCTGTGATAATTTAAACCAAAGTTATCGATTTTTTTTACTTTTAACAGAAAAAAAACAGAAAAATATCGCATTTTTTTTTTTTTTTTTTTTAACGAAATTTAACCAAACTTGGTATTTAGTTGGTCCCCGACATAAACTGGTGCTGATTATGTTTGGGGATCAATAGCTCAACAGGTGGCGCTGTGATAGCATTTTATCTAAATTTTTAACATGGCAGCATAGGACAAAAATTCGTATAAATGTGCATAATGAGAGTTGTTTTAAACTTGTGATTGTAAAATTAATATGAATTATTGATAATAGTAGTATGTAACTAGGAAAAAAAATTTCTGCATGGGGGGGCATCGCTTCCCCCCACCGGGGGGAAAGTACCCCCCCGGGGGGGATAAATTTTCAAGATGGGTATCTTTCGAAAGGTCTCGTCAATACCTTTAAAACGAATGGTTGAACTATAAATCTGTGATAATTTAAAACAAAGTTATCGATTTTTTTCACTTTTAACAAAAAAAAAAAAAAAAAAATCGTACTTTTTTTTTTTTTTTTTTTTTTTTTAATATTGTTACTGATTGAATATGTATAGGTAAATATAGAAGAAAGTCTTGTGGTGGCCACAACATACTAGTTTTACTTTCTTCTTTATGTAATATAGAGAAAGTATTGGATTCGCGAAAATTTTCGAAGTCCACTTTTTGATGGATTTACATGTTTTGGGATGTGGAGAACACGAATCAATAGTTTTTAGAAAATGTCTGTCTGTCTGTCTGTATCATTTTATTGTGGACGCTGTATCTCACGAACCAATGAATGAAATTTAACCAAACTTGGTATTTAGTTGCACCCTGACATGAACTGGTGCTGATTAGATTTTGGGATGAATAGCTCAACAGGTGGCGCTGTAATCGCATTTTATGCAAATTTTTAACATGGCAGCATAGGACAAAATACCGTATAAATGGGCATAATGAGAGTTATTTTAAACTTACGATTGTAAAATTAATATGAATTATTGATAATAGTAGTAGTTAACTAGGAAACAAATTTTGTGCATGGGGGGGCATCGGTTCCCCCCCAGGGGGGAAAATCCCCCCCGGGGAAGTAAATTTTCAAGATGGGTATCTTTCGAAAGGTCTCGTTGATAATGCTAATAGTTAACTGGGAAAAAATTTTTGTGCATGTGGGGGCATCGGTTGCCCCCCCCACCGGGGGGGGGAAGTTTCGACCCGGGGGGGCAAAGTTTCAAGATGGGTATCTTTCGGAAGATCTCGTCAATACCTTTAAAACGAATGGTTGAACGATAAATCTGTGATAATTTAAACCAAAGTTATCGATTTTTTTTACTTTTAACAAAAAAAAACTTAGAAAAATATCGCATTTTTTTTTTTTTTTTAACGAAATTTAACGAAACTTGGTATTTAGTTGGTCCCCGACATAAACTGGTGCTGATTATGTTTGGGGATCAATAGCTCAACAGGTGGCACTGTGATAGCATTTTATCTAAATTTTTAACATGGCAGCATAGGACAAAAATTCGTATAAATGTGCATAATTAGATTTGTTTTAAACTTGTGATTGTAAAATTAATATGAATTATTGATAATAGTAGTATGTAACTAGGAAAAAATTTTCTGCATGGGGGGGGCATCGCTTCCCCCCCTGGGGGGGAAGTACCCCCCCGGGGGGATAAATTTTCAAGATGGGTATCCTTCGAAAGGTCTCGTCAATACCTTTAAAACGAATGGTTGAACTATAAATCTGTGATAATTTAAAACAAAGTTATCGATTTTTTTCACTTTTAACAAAAAAAAAAAAAAATCGTACTTTTTTTTTTTTTTTTTTTTTTAAATATTGTTACTGATTGAATATGTATAGGTAAATATAGAAGAAAGTCTTGTGGTGGCCACAACATACTAGTTTTACTTTCTTCTATATGTAATATAGAGAAAGTATTGGATTCGCGAAAATTTTCGAAGTCCACTTTTTGATGGATTTACATGTTTTGGGATGTGGAGAACACGAATCAATAGTTTTTAGAAAATGTCTGTCTGTC